>JAUYWG010000031.1:2715938-2742214 GCA_034779775.1 Enteromius afrohamiltoni
TCTGGCGAGTTCCCATATGTAACGTCTCCGTTCCCTCCTTCAGGGAACGTGGGTTACGTTCGTAACCTAGACGTTTCCGCTGGTGGCTGCACAACCCTCAAATGTATTCGCACCATTGAGCCGAGGTGTTTTTGAACTTATGTCCTGTCCTTCCACGTCTATGGAGACTGCCCAGGAGCTCCGGACATGACAAGTTACTTCCAAGAAAGTCGTTCGAAAGTCCATTTCCAGAAATTACATTCCGCAGTTCCAGCCTGGAGGGCTGTTCCCCAGTCCCGTTCCTGAATCACGGCCAGGAGAGCCGTTATAGTTCCCCACGGATTCGGTTCCTCAGTCACAACCTGATGTGTTCAGCTCTGTTCACACCAGAGGTGTCATCACTGAACCATCGTCCGACCCAGCCACTGCTATAGAAGCTACTGAGTCAACATCCTGCCCTGTCATGACCACAGAGGCCGCTGAACCCTCGTTCGGCCCTGTTTCAGCCATAGGGGCCGCCATTAGCCTCTTCCTTGCCCTATCACAGCTATGGAAACTACTGAGTCCACCAGTTGCCCTGCCTTGGACATGGAGGCCGATGAACCCTCATTCTGCCTAGTCACGGCCAGAAAGATTACAGAGAAACTCTCGTTCTAACCCTGGTTATCAATTCTAAGGATTCTTTCCGTGTTTGTTTTCTCATTTTTACCTTGGACTGTTTATTCTTATGTGATTGTTAGTTGCCTGCCCCGATATCTGCCTGTTTACCTGGACCTTGATTTTGTCTTGCCCCATTGCTCTGTTTGCCAGTATTCTGACCCTGCCTGTTCGACCCTGAATAAAAGATTCTTCATATGGATCCGAATGCCTCTAAGTCATTTGCCACAGGATGCAAATCCAATAAATGAGTAATGGCAGAAAAAAAAAATCCTTTGGGTAAAGTTATGGGGGGTTGTGGTGCTTAGAGGGCTCAGGGCCCCCTTTTGGTCTGATCTTGGTGATCCTAAACCATGATTTCTTTGCCCTCATAATGTGAATTCTCCCCTGTGATTTCTTTCTGCATGCTATTAAATGTGCTGTGGAAAAACAACTGCTATAGCCTAAAAAAAGAATATTTCTCATACTACATTTTAATACTTCCTTCCTCTTGTTCTTTCCTTTAATATCATTTTATGTAATAAACATACATCACAGAAATAAACGTTTACCAACTCAGACTTATTGGAAATATGTGATTCTAAATACATTTCCACAACCCTATTATTACGTAGGCTACTGTAAGTTAAAATGTCCAGAGAGTGGTGCTAAAACACACCTTAAATACGTAACCATGGCACATTTGTATTATGCTGATTTGAGCTTTTTTGTCGAACCGGTGCTTTTCACCACGCAACACAATCATATGAAGATTAAAATAAATAAAAATGTCAGAAATAAAAATTGTATACATTTGCTTAAATCAAGGCAGCTTTATTTATTACAAGATTTATTACAATTATTTTATTACAAGGGAATAAAACACTTCAACTATAAACAATCATAAACTATAAAGTTTTGCATTTTGAAAATGGCCAAAAAACCTTATGATTACTTTGGACAGCACTTTCATTTATAGACCCCATTGAAATGCACCATATGGAGCCATAAATTCCTGGTAGAACCTCTCATCATTCGCCAAAAACTTTAATTTCAGATCTTCCAATAGTGTTATTTTTACTGATAGAAGAAGAATTAACCCTTTAACTTTTACCCATAAAAAAAAACTATTGAAAAAGTATTTAACATAACATTCTTATTTGTAGACATCTAATAAATAGTGTCCAGCACTTCTTCTTTTTTTAATGTTTTTTAAGTAGCTTAACTGTACAGTTGAGATGTCAGTCCATAGTAAAACTCAATTTATATTCAGAGAACTATTTCATGAGATATTTGGCAATAAAAAAAACATCCTTTAACTTTATTTGTATCTTGGGTACATTTCTTAAACTTCAGGGTCCACAAAAAAAAAACAATGATCTTTAAGCGTCTGTATAATAGGCTTACTATATTTAGCCGCATTAGCTACTTTTTACAGATATATCAACCGTACAGCCACACACATTTTCGATAATTATTGTAAATAAACATTTGTGCATTTCTTATATATTTATGTTCTTTTACCCCTACCCTATTCACAACAACATTATGGTTTCATCCCTACTTCATTGATTGCTTGATTGACCCTATTATGTGATGAGTGACCGGCAGTTTTATTTCTTCTGTGTGACCGACTGAAGTTTGTAAACTGCTGTTGTCACATGAAAACTGGAAAAACCTTAACACCTTATGGCAACAGCAGACACAGAGATGGGTCAAATGTCTATCTCATTTCTTCCTTTTGATAGATTCATTCTTTATCAACGTAAGCTCAATCGTACAGTAGAGATATCAGTTAAAGGGTTAACAACGCTATTTTGCCAGTGACACTAACTAAAGACCTCCCTACCTGAGAGAGAGAGAGAGTGGAGGCACTATGGCTTAGAGGCTCTGCTCTTTTTGGTAATAAATATTCGTACCGATTGATATTAAAATTTATCAAGGCCTAATTTCCTTACAACTGGTATTTTATATTCTTTACATTAAAAATACATAAAACCGCAAAATACATTTAAATATATTTCTATCATTAATAGCCTTAATTATGTTAACTACTGACAACGATCAGCTGGATGTGCCAGCACAGCTCTGGATGGCACTCCAGCTCTCTATGAACTGTGTGTGTATTTGTGTCTGTATTCATCCATGGACTCATATCAATGAACTCTTGTCTCCGCCCGCCTTCTCTGTTGCCATAGTGTTTTATTCCTGTCTCCGCACCACAGTGTAATTATCAGGTGCATTTCAACCACAGTCTGTCTCTGTCTTATCACGGATCATTGTTAATGTGGATTGCCGTCAATCCTGTGTTTCTTGTTCATTTTCAAGTGTTCTCTTGTGGATTTATCATTGCCGACCATTGCTCCCACTTGGATTTACGCCTTTGTCTCGCCCCTTGGACTGAGTTTGTTGTTGTTATTGACCTACGCTACGCTTCTGGATTATTCTGCTGTCTTCGCCTCTGATGTGTTTGTTTGCCGGTGATCGACCCTGTCCTGCTTAACTCTGAGTTGTTAATAAACTGTTGCATATGAACCCACATGCTTCACGTCCTCATTCATAACACTTATTATCCAAGATATATTACATTATTATAAATAGTGTTACCTGGTCAATACTATACATCCTAATCTACAGCAATACAGTTTTGCTTACTGAAATCAGATCTTCAGAAAAGTGCTACAGAAACTAAATGCTATAAACAATAAAGAAAGACAATGCCTGTGATTTCATGAATCAAAGGACTGATGCATTTAGAGAACAGAAAATAGATTTGGTGGTTGTTACACACTTTTTATACTATGTTTCATGATTAAACTACATTTCAGTGTATTTGTGTTTCTAGTTTCTGTTATTTTTATATTGTGACCTTTTTATGCAGTCCACAAGAGAGACTATCCCCTGCTAAAAAATAAAAAAGTAAATAGACTTATTGCTGGTTATTCAGTGTTGTTATGAAAACATTACGAATTTAAATGTAATTAAAGACCAGTTTTTCATTATATACAAGTAATCAAAATTACAAGTAAACAAAACAAGTTAAAGACGTTACTTCATTACAGGTTTTGGCAGAAAAATCTGGTTTACTTCCTAAACAATGTGCGCATTTGACGTAAGGAAAAGCAGGCACTCACATAAGTAACATAGTTTTAACTTGACCTAGAGAAGTAATCCTAGTCTACCATAACTTATTTAGCTATTTTATTAAATATTAAAAAGGTTTGGGTTAACGTTGCTTTGAATCTCTACCCAAGTATACCAAGGGTGTTTAGGGTTCAGTTGTCCAACACAATGTGTGATAATGTGAGTATGAAACAGCTAGGCTGTGCCAAAAACGAGCACTGAAGCACATTATAATACAATAACAATGATGCTGTGTTTTCCAATTAATTGCTGTAACCACTAACATTGCACTTACATTTGCATCACACAAGAATCCCAAATTTCTACCAAGGTACATACATTCAGCAGTCCATTCACAAAAGACAACCTGGAGCAGTCCAAAGAAGTCCAGAGCAGTTTTGGGCTGCCAAGAGCACGCCAGAACCGCAGCACTGAAAAGCTGGCATTATTATAATGAGTGTTACTTATCTAAAAATGTCAAATTGCTGAAGATGCATTTCCTTACTGAAATCTAGACAGCATTGTCAAAAATCTTAAGAGACTGCATTATATTTTCATCCTGCAAAACAAAAGCATAAACAGTGATATTGTTAGGAATATATGCTTTAGAAAATAAAAGTTTAGATAAAGACAAAATGAGCCATACTTTTTGGCAGCAGTCAATGAATTCATCAATAGTTACTACACCATCCTGGTTCATGTCCATTTTCTTAGGGGAGGAAGAAAAAAAACAATGTGATTACAATGTATTTTTGATACAATGTATCAGTAAGGTGTAATCTACTAATGCATGTTTTAATTGACTTCTGACAGTGATTTGAGAGCAGTTTTAATAAATATTTCTGCTGCATAACCAGCCTGACCTCATTAAAAATTTGAATAATTTATAATAACAGATTTAATGGTTGCTATATCTCACTACTGTTTCCAGGTGAAAAGCCAGCTGCAAAATTATTCATTTTAGACATATTTATTTTTATTTATTTATTTTCTAAATTTTAACCTTAATTTTAAATAGCAATTTGAGTCAAAAAAAAAACGTACTCTTAAGTGTGTTTCCTGGCATTTGAAGCCATGTGTTTAATTGAAAGTAGGGCTAAATTACTCTTTACATGATTAACTAAATTGTAGAACTGATCAAAAAAAAAAAAATTCTGTCATTATTTGCATCTGTATTTGAATCTGTATGACTTTCTTTCCTCCGCATTTTTTTGAAGAATGTTGGTAACTGAATGGGTTTGGTTAACAGTGATGATCACTGTTCTCAAAATATCATATTTCATGTTCCACATAGGACAGACAGTTATACAGGTTTGGAACGACATGAGGGTGAGTGATTGAAAAAGTGTGATTTTTTTGGGTGAACTATGCCTTTAAGTGCCTTGTTCAAATAGGACTAAAAGTCATAGTGCTTCTAGCGCCACCCTGTGGACATTTTCACATGAAATCGTCCATATCATAAAGCGAAATGGTAGATCCTATATATATGTTCCGCAAATGTGTCACTTTTTTCTAAACATAATAGTGCATAAAGGCATTACCTGGAAGAACATTCTTACGTGTTGCCTTACTGCCTCCTCTTTAAGTCGTGGATGGATAGATTTCCCCATCAAATCATAAATAGACTTCAATATATCTAACATTTCCTGAAACAAAAAGGCCATATGTTTTTGTGTTCAATACATCACAGAATTAATCTTGACAGCTACATATTCAGATTCAAATGCTTTTAGACCTCTTTGGTAATCTGTCCATCTTTGTTGACGTCATATAGATTGAAGGCCCAGTTTAGCTTTTCTTCTGTAGTGCCTCTCAACAAAACAGAGAGATCACAGACTAACTCCTGGAAATTAATAAATAAAATAAAGCCAAGTAAAATTGCTGAATAGATAAAATAGTACCCGAATATTCCTGCCATCTTTAATTCATTATTTGCTGCAAAGGTTTGGATGACATTTACATAAAAAAAAAAACACAATTTAATTGTACTAAATAAAATACTTACCTCAAAACTAAGAGAGCCATTCTTATCTTTATCAAATGCATTGAAAAGAAACTGAGCATATTTCGATGAATCTAAGAAAAAAAACAACAACTTATATTTCTGCAAGTAAAAAGAAGTTTCTGTGACATACGTAATCTGGTCATAACATGCCAAACTCTATTTTCCAAAAGGGATGAACAGTTTTACGCTGGATTTATTATATCATAATTAAGTTTTGTGAAAAATCTCACATCATACCACAATGAGGAGACACTGACTGCAGTGTGCAATAAACTACAACTACAAAGCTGTTTATGTGATTTTCCTATTATGAACTTTACCAAACGTGGCATGATATTGTTTGGTAAAAACATATTTAATAATCTAAAGGCAAATTGAATTGAACCAACCTCCCAGTGGAAAGAACAGAGCATAGATGTTTTTAAATGTGTCCTCGTTCACAACTCCACTTGGACAATCCTAGTAAAAACAGGACCAGACAAGAAAGCAATATTTAAGACACTGGAATATCTCCAAAGAGAGCAGTAGCCCCCAAAATGACAGCATCATTTTTAATTTCTACACCCAGCAGGTGGGGTTTAACTGAACTCTCACATTCTTGAATCCTCTATAGAGTAACTGCAGCTCCTGTCTGGAGAAATGGGTCTGCGACTGCAGTTGCTCCAGATTTTCCGGGTGATACCGCTCCGTTGTGCTCTCTTGTTCTTCGTCCTCATTATCTACAACACAGCACACACAACTGCCATTATTTGTAAGGGCAAAACAGCTTCAGAATAAAACAAACAGTCTTTTACATTTACTCAGACGCACCCTACTTGCAAACTGCCCAGTGAAGCTTAGAGCTTTAATTAAGAATTCTGGCACTAGCAGGTCCAGTGACACTAATTACACAAGCACTTGCCTTTTTGATGAATAATGAAAAGAGAGTGACATGTATTGATGGCTTTGTCAAGGCCATGTTTCTTTTTACACGTCATTATCTGATTTGAAAATACATTAGGGTCAAAACAGATTTGGTGTCTGAGATCTGAGACAAGTGTTTAACTGTTGTTAAGAGGGGTCAATATTTCCAGCAACAAGTATTTTATATATATGCTGTATTTTATATTGCTTTTACTCCTATGTAATGGCATTTTGATTCAATTTTGGTATAACTCCTCTGGCTGTTTTGTTATTTAATGCTGTTCATAAAATACTATTTAGCAGCTATTATGTTAGTGTGTGGGGTTCAGTATTCATATCATAAAAAGCTTAAAGGGTCTTCTGGCCTGTTTCTGTGAATTTTATTAAATATTCACTACTGTGCCTTAGCAGGTCAGGTAACTAAAGACACTGAGTGGTGTCTCCTTTAGGACATGCATAATACCTCTGTCCCAGATTCTCATGAAGAACGTCCTGGTGTATAGGTTGATGCTTGCAGAAAAGCCCTGGTTTTCACAAGATACCATTTCTGTGCTTAAAATGTTGTACTTCTAGCCTCATTTTTAAATGATATATATACATATAACATATCTGAGGAAACGCAGAAGAGTTGAAAGCAATGTTGAAGGCAACACAATCAAAATCGCATATTGTGATTTCCTTTAAAACAATAATTCCTGATTGAACTATTTACACTTTGTAGGTCAAAATGTTCTTATTAACCAATAGTTTTTTTGTGAGAAGATTAATCCATGCTAAAAGTGGGGTACCAGAATGACCCACTTTAAGATCGGTCAAGATGTTATAAGCTGCTCCTAGAACACCATCTATCAAGTCACAGCTCCCACCACTGTTGACTGGTCACATTTCACTGCACAGGTGGTGCTACAAATAACTCGAGCAGATTTTAGAGGTGCATTTGTCTAGTTCTAGTAATAGTTAACTAAATGAAACTAAATGAAATACAATTATAATATTTAATTTAGAATGTGTTATAGACACTTTTTAAAAAGTAACCTTTGGTAGTCACCTTAAAGATCAATATTTATTTATGATGGGTCTTAATATTATTGCCTTTTTCATTTATTTTAATTACTATTGCCAACATTTGTTTTGCTGGTATAAATTAATGTTTTTTAAGCTGAAAGGTACATATCTTTACCATGTTTCCCCCTAAATGGTACATCCTTGTAGCTTAAAAATACATAGTATTACAAAAGTATGTAGTAAATATACATTTTAAAAAGTATATATTGTGTGTATATATAGTGTATATATATATATATATATATATATATATAGTGTATATATTGGTGAATTATGCACTGTTTTTAACAGAGTATCTCTTCATTAATAGAACACCAGTTTTTTTAAGAGAATTCCTCATTTTAATAGAATGCCTCAAAAGTTTATATTGGTTTCCTTTTATATACATATGTATAGCATTAACAAAAGGAAAATCTGGTCATTTTCGAAAGGGGTTCTATTAAACATGGAAATTATGTATGTTAAATCACTGGTCTTAAATGTAATTTACATGTGAGAGTACGGTATTTCACTATTTCAGGTCAGAAAAACTACAATTAATTAATTCATTTAAAAAAACAGCTACAGCTTCAGCTCAGATGAAAGGGTAAATTGAAAAGGAATGGTGGCTGACAGAAGAAAACTATAAAAAAGGAGCTATTTTTGTCATCTTTATATAAAAAGTGACCCATTTTAATGCGTCTTCATTAGAGCTTAGTTTAATGTAATTTCTTTCATTTTTCCATTTATTGCCATAGAGTGTCATTAGAAATGTGGTTAATTTAATTAATGTTATGGCAACATAACAGTAACAGTTCCACAAATTCCTTCTTTGGCCTGTTGTTGGAGTAGAAAGGGGGACAGATTGAATGGCTTGTAGTTGTTTTTATCTTATGATGCTTTTAGGGCAAAGCAGCTGCTGGGCAGTGAATCCCCAGTAGAAAAGAAAATCAATCAAATTCTTTAAAAGAATCATATAATAAATGTAATCGGCATGCATGAATTTCAAATAGGAAGGTATGTATCAGATAAAACAGCAGCCTTTGCAGAAAAAATGAAGCCAAAATCCACTAGAAACGTGGAAGACAAAATTACCTGAAAAAGATACCAGTGTCTGCAATTCTTAATTTATGGCATTATTAAGGGATCATCAGTGTCTTATGGTCGGCTATGGAATGATGAAGTATGTAATTATATTTAGTCCCACAAGGATATGAAGCACAGCCAAGGGAAAGATTAAATTAATTAGAACTCTCATCCACAAAGTTAAGACCATTAACGATTAGCACTGGCATTTCAATCATTTCAATAATAACCCATATAGGGTGTGGTATATAAGATATTATTTCTATTATTATTATTGCACCTAAATAATAGACAGTGATGACCGAACACAAACAGAACACACGACACAGTCTAATTTACTACTTACACAGTGTGTTCAGTTTTATGGAAGATGTGCAATTTCAATTTTGGTGTACATTAAAACATTAGCCGATGTAACTTTGGATTTACATTGTGTTGTACATACCTGAATTATTTTCAGACTAAAAGACTAAAATATTTAGAATTTCTGTAAAATGTGTAATTACACTGGTTAAGAGTCAAAGAAAAATGGGGTATATGAATTTATAATCGCAAGACTGTCTGGAAGGAGCAACACTGCCCGTTGATTAGCTTACACTAGTAATTTTACTGGGACTTTTGTAGTTTCTCACTGGCCAGTAAAAAATATAGAGATATATAGTATTTGTACTGACAGCTGAACATTGAAAAAGTCATTTGCTTTTATAGTGTTTCTATCACTCTCTCTCTCTAAAAACAATATATCATCAGGTTCTTTTTTCCAAAAAAATATATTTTTTTAAACTAATGAATTTGATATAGTAATTTAAGTGTATGACATATAATACATATATTCCCAGTAAGACACTGATTTGAGTGAAATACCTTGTAATACAAAATTCTATCTTTAAAAAAAGAAAAAGGAAAAACACGCATTTCTATTCTGTTATAACCAACATCTATATTTTCATTCATTCATTTGTTCAGTTAGGTTCTCTTAACATTATGTAGCATTGCCAAGGTCATGCATTTGACTAACAGGCAATGGAAAAACTAAATTTCGAGTAGGCTACGTCAGAAATGGTGATAGGAGTCATTGTATTGATAAGGCAACAAGGATCCAACTCTGAATTTGAGTATTTCTTAGTCAAAGGCACAATGTTTCTTTTTCACAATACCTTTTGCACAATGGCACAATAAATCACTGGTTCATGATTAACCTACTGTGTGTGGAAATAGCCTATTTGATTAACTTTAATGACTTTTCAACTTAAATGTACATTAACAAAAAATCTGCCTATAATCTGTTACCATATAGTTCAAAGGGTCTAACACCATGTTACCTATAGGTATATTATAACGATGCTTTCGGGAAAAAACGGAACATTTATATTCTGAAAGAGACATTTAAAAACTGGTTGACTTTACCTGAGTTCAGAGTTCCTGTGATTAATCGAGCGATGTGCTGAGTAAATTTGATCAACTGACGCTTGCATCGCCGCCGTCGGCTGCTCATTTTCAATTACAGGAAAGGAATGGATTCAAAAGCAAGTTCTCTGGTTTATTCCAATGTTCTGTCAGCTTGAATTCCGCTGGTTTAGTTTCCTGTCAGGTATACAGATGAACAACAGGGACTCCGAAAGGTGTAAATGCGCGTCTGCGTTACAAACACCTGGGAGGGAATCAGTTTCCGTGCTCTCTCTCTCTCTCTCTCTCTCACACACACACACACACACACATACACGTCTATATATCATGGAGTTCACTGACGTCCTACTGTTTAGATTATGAAACTTATAGAGTTCTAGCCTCCATGAGGTCTTTATAAAGCTCTTCTTAGTACTCTCTTCATAGTATGCTGTATGTCCTCGTTTTAGATCTTTTTGAGTTCTTTTAATGTCTATCCACCTCAGAGCCTACATTGTAAGTATTCCGTGTATTTTTATACAAATAAAATAAATAAAAATCAATATGGCAATACAATTAAGAAATAAAAAAGAGTCAACAATACAATTGTTTTTTTTTTTGGAAAGAAAGAAAGAAAGATCACGTTCCTTTTGTAACACAGTGTGATTCTTTATTGTTTTTTAAAAAATCTGGTTTACAGTAAGTCTAGTAAACAGGCTGAAATTTAAGTTGGATAAAAGTGTCTACCAAATTTCGTTGACACTTTGTTCAGACATTGTGTGCCTCAAGTAATTTAGTCGAAGGAGTGAATTTGAAAGAGGGCAGGAGGCTGTTCTGAATCACCATATACAGCAGAACATATTCTTAATTGAGTAAATATGTGGACGGCAGAGTTTACTATAGTCCTATTTTTATATTTATATATATATATATATATATATATATATAGCTATTTTTCCCTGTTGCTGACATCCCAATAACTTCTGCCAAAGGTATCAACTTATCTGGGGGTCCTTGGCATAAAAAGCTTCGCTTTTCTAAATCAACATCTCAGTTTAAACAAAAAAAGGACAAATACCTTGCCAAGGACAACCTGCCAATGACATCTTTCTCAGTGCAGGTCTGTTTATTGTAAAACTGAAGGGACTGACAGAACATATCATACCAAGTGAAGAAACATTTAATTGAAATTTTCTCTCATTTTAGAATAACTGTAGTATTAGTATAAATCTGAATTTGCAACACGGCAAGATTAAAAAAGAAAAATTACAGCGCTATCGCAATGGCGCCCTCTGGTGGTAAGAGGAACTTAATGTAAAACCTTGAGCGTGTCTGAACATGAAAACGCGAACATGGACGTTGCACCGCTTTGGGATTAATGAGAACAGAGAAAATGCATTAAAACAAAGTAATTCATTCTAGTGATAAATTCTTCCTAATAAGTCAAGAATACTGAATGTGTTCTAACGTGCATATAACATTCAAGTAACTTTTATTTGCATTTTTGTGAACATACAGAGTACAGCCTACTACAGAGTCACTGTGTAGTAGTACAGCATGAGTAAGGAAGCCATCAGATTCAGTAAACTGGAACTCAGGAAACTTGAAGATGATTCTTTAGATTCTTCAGGTAAGCTTTCAAAAGAAAGAGAAGTTTCAGATCAGTATGTTTATTTAAAATGTGCTCAGTTTATCACTAATTGGTATTTTATAAAATCAAACACATCTTTAGTGCTCTCTCTTACCTGACAAAGCTGCTGCAGTTAGAAGAACTTTGAAAGCCAGAATGTGCTAAGGTGATCTCCTTAAACTCATCATTACTATCGCTTACAGTCCTGATGTGTGTAACTGTAAAAACTTCTGTAGGTGATATTAACAAATCTATTTCCTCAGATTTACATCCATAATCTTCAAGGCGGATCACAGAACAAGAAGTGATGTTGAAAACAGTCCCAGTGCCATCACTGTGACTTGTATCTTCAGTTGCAACAGAATATTGCAGTGTTGCTGGAACAAAGCTCTCAAAACGTACTTTCTCCCCGATTTTGGTGTCATATTCATCCTCAGCACCAGAGTACACTGTACGACACTTGTTTTTGTTTTTGTGTATGAGTTGCATGGCATCTGTCAACAGGAAGAAAAGAGATTTGAAAGGAAACTCATCTTGGACCCTGCTAGTCTGAACCAACTTCTTGAATCTTCTATAAAATTTCTGATCAGCTTCTGCATAGCTCTTCAGTGCAGTCATGTGCTGCAGTGTACCCCCTGGAATGATCTTATTGCTGCATGTCGCATTTTCTTTCCACATAGTTTTAAAATCGTTATTGTTGCCAAGCTCTCTCTGCAGCAGACCTCCACTTTTTGTGACCATTTGCAGCATTTCTTTCCTACAGTTTTGAAACGAGTAATCAGCAGCTTCAGGAAACATGCCCATCTGTATCGCTTCTTCAGTTTTCTGCACCACTGTCTGAAAGCACAATTTTTAAAAAAAAAAAGACCTCTAAGATTTTCTGAATCTTCTAAATTAAAGAGTTTATGATGATACATGTGAGAGCTTACAGTGTATAAGAGTACCACAAGAATCACAGGAAACCTCAAACTTCCCATTGTATAGTCTGGACAAAGACAATAACGAGTTAATAATCATTTTAAGCACAAACTAAACAAAAGCACATATTCATAAAGAAAATTGCACGATTAATAAAGCACAAATCATAGTATATCAGAAATGGCTGTTGTGTATAATGTATTTATTTTTTGGACAGAAACATCTACCTAAAACCAGTTGTTAATAGTGTTAACAAAAAACCCAAAGCTAAAGAAGAAAAAGGCAGCACTTACCGTCTTGAAATGAATAGGTTTTTAAGATCAGTTAAACACGAAGAAAGCAAATGACCGTAGAATGTTCACAACTTGAAAAAAAATACACTACAGGAAAGCATATCTGGGTTGTACTCTGCCTTTTCCTTCCTGTAATTTAGTCGCTATTGTGATTAGTAAAACAGGGCCAGACAGCAAGATAGTGGATAAGAATTTCATAGTAGAACATTTTTCAAAAGTAGAAAAATTAAACAAGCAAAACAAACAAAAAAAAAGTATACAGAACAACGACCAGTGTAAATTTCCATCCTAAAAAAAATAAAACATCACAGATGGCACTATAATCTATTGGGTAGTGGTTCACAAATGCTCTTTTCGTCCAATTCTTGTGCTATTTTGACCCTCATTTTTCAGAGTCAACTTATCCTAAATTTGAACTTTGTGAAAAATATGGTCTTTGATTAGTCTTAGTTCTACCAGAATCATGGATAAAACCTTCTTACCTTCTAATACTCATCTAAAACTAATAATAGACATTTCCACTTACAATTAATAAAACATCATAAAAACATCTTTAGAGTTTCTATTCTGGTGTAACTTTTTGAAAAAAAAAACACCCCAAAATGCCGACATTTGAGCTGATTTAAACATTATTCAATATTTGTTGATAAAGAAAAGATACACAAAGTCAGATATAGTAAAGTCAAACTATAAGATATAGTATATACACTATAAGATATACTATAGATATATATAAGATATATATATATATATATATATATATATACTATAAGAACTATACTATAAGATATAGTAATTATATGACCTTGTAGAGACATTTTTTGGTCTCCATGAGGAAACAAGCTTGTAAATCACACAGAATGGAGTGTAATGAAAATCTGAAATAGCATGAAGTTTTCTGTAAGCGTTTCTCTGGTCCTGGGTGCCCCCCAAACACTGCATATTTTGTGTGCCTCCCTAATCAAATATGGAGAGTCCCCACACAAAAATTAAAACCACTGTTTTATGGTGAAAATGACTCCATGACACAAGCAAACTATGACCTCTTTGGCATTCTCTAGGAAAATAAATGCCTCTCAATGTATAGGGATGGAAGGGAATATGGAAGCAAAATGAACGTGGCAAGAACAGTTGGAAAAGAAAGCACAATGAATCCATTTGTACAATATTGAAAAGGAAATATAGGACATATGTGAGTGGTCTGTGGTTTCTTGTCTCCATTGTGGTCATACAAAATCATTCTTTGTATATCACTGTAAAATGTGATACACGATCCTGTATGTGACAACCAGAGGTTAGTGGGGTGCTTTGTTAAAACATGCTGTAATTTTCTCCACAATGATGCTCCACTCTCCAGAAACAAAAAACAAAATTGATCAAATGGGACAGCCCCTTTGTACAAAATAACCGTTAAGTTTAAGAAATGCAAAACATACATATTCTGTTCCATTACAGTTATTGTAATGGAACAGAAACTTAATGGAATTTTTCCTGTTTCCCATTCTGTATTGAATTAGATGTTTGTGTGCATTTAAAATGTATCGTTCTGTTTCTTGTGGATTTAGATTTTGCCACTGTACTGTTCACACTTTCTTTTATTGCTCATTCATTCCCCATACATCTTTATCAAGTAAGCAGTCTATTAGTATAGCAGTTATTGCAGTTCTAAAACCTGGAAATTATTCAATGGCAAACATTTAATGTTGATTTCAAATTTTTGTTTAAAGTTACTCGTCTAAGAGGGTGGAACAGAGCATAACAGGGTTGAATGGAGCAACCAAACACCAACACCAAATGAGCTTCCTGTTATTGTTCTGCATGGTTTCTCATCTGTATTGTGTGAAACCTCACCTGCATAATATGGCATCAAAACAATAAAAAAAATAAATAAAATCCACTTTTCCTTTGGGGAAAGAGACATTAAGTAAGTTAATTTAAGATATCATTTAGCTCATTTGAGAAAATTATAAAATTAAAATAATTTTAACTCATTAGTGTTTATGAGGATACCCAACAAATCAAGACTAAATATTTGTATATTTTCCTGTTCGCCTTAGTTGTGTCACACACAGACTACGGAGACACAGAGAAATAGTCAGAGCTAAGTTTTATTGACAAACAGGTGAGTAAACAGAAACTTGGCAATGTTTTTAAAGGACAGCCTACACAAAAAGTTTAAGTGCAGAGCAAATACCCACAGTTTTCATATATATATATAGATAGATAGATAGATAGATGTCTGTATTTACACATACATACAGTATATGTATACATGTGTGTGTGTGTGTGTGTGTGCATTGCTGTGGTCATCATTCGTGTGTAAATCGCTGTGTATGTCTAATAATAATCACATTCTATACATTCTATTTTGTTTCTACTATCGATACATATTGCCTTTTAAACCAACGCACAATAATCCTTGACAACTCAATCCAGCCATACTAATCATCAACAACAGGTGCGTTCGGAGTACCAGAATAGATCATAGTTAGCGCGGTTATTTGATCTTTGGATGTGTCATTTGATCTTTATTGTAGTTAGCGACGTACGAAGAACAGACCCCAGGCGGGCCGGGAGGAATGATGATGAGTGCAGACAGGGAAATCTGGGCTGAGCGAGTAGAATGGATCTTTGCTAGGAGCGGACTGTCAATGGAATGGTGGAGATCTGAAACGGTGGAGGCACAACTCACAGATAGGTAAATTGCTCTGGAGAAAGAACGCAGGTTAGTCTGGATTAATTCAACAGCATAAACTGTAGACCGGGCGGTGAGTGCTGGTGAGGAGCGTGCTTATGAAGCAGGGTTTGATTGCAGGTGACAGGTGCAGCGGTTTAGAAGGCTGGTGATTGGGAACAGGTGAACAAAGGTGCAGGGGATTGTGATGATTGTGATGACTGAGACTCCCTGACAAGTTGGGTGTTTTTTTCCTCCAAGATTGGGTTCTTTACCTGAGACCTGGGAGCTTAATGGTTCACAGGTCCACAGGTGGGCGTTGAGATTACAACCCAACACCGTGCAGGACGTTCACACTGAGCACATGTGACAGACGTGACAGAGTCACAGAACAGAGCCGTGGAGAACATTCTGCTGCCTGCAACATCCTCCAGCATGACTGGTTTGACAGTGGGTCAGTAATGTTGTGGGGCGGCCGCACAGCTCTCCATGTGCTTGCCAGAGGTAGCCTGACTAACATTAGGTTCCCGAGATGAGATCCTCAGACCCCTTGTTACACCAAATGACGGTGCGGTTGGCCTTGAGTTGCTCCTAATGCAAGACAATGCTAGACCTGCAAGATGAAGGCCTTTATGCTATGGACTGGCCCGCCCGTTCACCACACCTGAATCCAATTGAGCATGACATCATGTCTCCCTCCATCCACCAACGCCACATTGCACCACAGACTGTCCAGGAGTTGGCGGACACTTGAGTCCAGGGGCCTGTTTCAAAAAGGTGATTAAGTGTGTAAGGTCTCAAGCCTTCTCAGCTCTAAGAGAAAATACTCCTGGGGGTTTTCCTAATTTTGGTTTTTAATTTTACTTTTAGTTTTTTTACCTCGTTTTAAGCTGACTCCGATTTTAAGTTATTATTAAATTTAGATTATAATCTTAGATTTGAATGCTGATTTTGAATTGAGTTATCTTAATTTGGAAACTTGATTATTCTTAAACTTGTTATACTTTTCTGTTACCTCGTTCCTTGTGGGACCATAAGCCATCTAGAACTAACGCCAGCTGTAACGCCGCTCCGTAACACGAACTTTGCCATTATTAAAATTACTCAGGGATTGGGATTTTCTAACTTGCCCAATGTGTTAATTTCAAATGATATTGGAAATCAGGGGGTCTCCACTCTCATCAAGCCTACTGCTTTAATGGACGTGCCCCCAGTTTGAATATCTCTGAGATTCTTGGGAAGAAGAGTGTTAGGTGGGAGGAGCGGATAGGGTGTCGTAAAAGGGGTCATAAAGTCACAGAGTTTGTCGTCTTTGAAGATCTCAGATTAGTTTTATTGTGTGCCATCTGCAAGCGTGCGGGGTATCCTCCTCCAGCTTTCCCGGGAGGATTAAATTCCTTTAAATCAATTATAATATATTCCTTTAAGCAATTATAGTTTCACTAGTTAAAATGTTTATTCTTGATTTCAAGAGTCTAATTGTTGATATAAAAAATTCTGTTGTTGATATCTGTAATTGTATTTTCACTAGTGAAATGTCTCTATAGACTGCCATTCAAAATCAGTTGTTGGTATGAAGAATTCAGTTATTACTAGTAAAACCCTTTTTTTATATCAGCAACCATGTAGTTACTAGCAAAAATAATGCTCTTGATATCAAGAATGTAATTTCTGATATCAACAATTACATTTGTGATATCAACAATTAGATTCTTGCTATCAAAAATCACCCTCCCGGTTGTTCATATCAACAATTGCATTCTTGATCAAGAACATTCATTTTTGTGAGATGGCGATGAACTAGATGGGTTACAGCTGTTTAATTATTATGGATCTTTTTATGCCATATAATACATTCAAAATGTAAATAGAAAAGTTTGAAAATTTTTATTTTCTCTAGAAATTGCAACAAGTAGCCTAATAACCAATGAATAAAACAATAATAGGCCTAGATTAAAGATGATTTAAAAAAATCTACTAGACAAAACAAGTCCATTTTTTGCAGTAAAAAATAGAGCCTATAAGCAGCTATAAAACAATAGTAAAAGTGTATATATACAATTCATAAAATACTACACAAATTATACAGTAATGTACAGTGACTGGGAGGGCATGTCTTTGGTTCACTTAGTTTTGTGGCCATGACATATTAATTTGTGGGAACGTGATGTTGTGTCATGGCCACGAGATTGTTTTGTCGAGGTAAAGACATCCTTGACTTGGCCTCGAGATGCTATGTTGAGGGAACACATATTTTTCTCGTGGCCACGAGTTTATTGCGTAGACAAATCTGGTTAACCATTGCAACCTGGGATTGTCAGAGATGGATTTCTTTTTATTTTATTTTTAATTAAGAAATGATTATATTAATTATTACAGAAATTATTGTACCATAGTTTTTTTTATTATTTATTTTTTATGTTTTGTGTAAAAAGCACTACATAAATAAAGATGGATTGATTTATTGTTTTATAATATAAATTATTACATTGCACACAATGTAAACATCATTTATTAAGTTTATCATATTACCTAACCGCCTCCATTTCAATCTTTTTACATAACGTTCTGACTTATTCCACAATATATATTTAAACTTTTTTTTTTTTATTTAAATTTTTTTTTACATATATGTGTATATAACGTAACCTAATAAAGCTTTAATTATGCCGACTTTCAAATGCAGTTTAAAAGTTGATATATTTCGCTTTATTTCTGTGAATTAATAATTATTAATATAGTCTAATGCCTAGTGCATTGAATCATCTTTTTCATTGAGGAATGAATTATTCACGCATTTTCATTTACAAATGAAAACACAACATCCTTAGCATATTTATCATCACGCACGGGCAAAGTCCATCATATGTAGTATGATATGAGATCCTTTTCTGATTGCTGTAATGTCTTGAGGACCATCTGTAATAAATATAAATTTTGGCTTTATTTACTGACAAAAAAACATACAAATATGTAATCGCTCTTTAGTTGAATTTGTTTAGAGAAGCATACCAGGTGTAGATGTTAGCATCGGAGGTGTAGATGTTCCCTGCTCAACTTTAGAATCCAAGAAAAAAAAAGTCAAAGCACTATATTTGAATTGTTCTGCCAGATCAAGAGGTTTTAAGTACTGACTTGATGTTGTACAGTTAATGTTGTACACATTTGTGTGTGTCATAATCTTTTGTGTGAATGTCATTTTACTCATTTGTAACTATTAATTTGCAACTTCAAATTCAAGTGATATTGACAAACAAGTTTCGGGAGGAGCTGTTACCAATTTCCTAATCAGCCCAATTTCCTTTCATCCAGTCCAATTCATAAGCCCTCCCCTTCAATAAGCCCCTTTTCCTTCCCTTCCTTATCTCGTTACGCATTTTCTAATGCCCAGCAAGATGTCACACTCAGATTCATCCGATTATGCTCACGAGGACCCGATTCCTCCAACAGCTTCCAGCCAGCAACCCATTACCCAGCCAGAACCCCGTTCTGAGCAACCAGCAGCTACTCGAGGCCGCAGGGCTAACGCAGCCTCGAGAACCCCGAGACACGCTCAGTCTCGCTCTCCAGCTCCTGCCAGGTCTCCCAGACCATCACCTGCCTCCTCAGTTCCGGTGCAAGCCCTCCCAGAACCCTCCTCTCTTCAGCCCTCAGGAACTGTCAATCAACCCAACCTGGACCCTTTCTCACTCACCTGGCCCTCCGCTCCACAAAGATTTAACCCTTCAATGGAACAGTTTAATTATGACTATCACACTAACCGTAATATTCATTTCTCCACAGACATTAACCACGGACTTGGACATTCTAACCACCCATTCACCTCAGCTACAATCTTAATTTCCCTGCTCCCCATCCCATCCTTTATTTCCTACCTGAATTCCTATAAAAATCTCCAAGTAGGCTCCATCAAAGGTTATCCAAGTGGCCTCCAGTTTTTCCATAAGTTCATACGGTTCTGCTATTCAACCCTACCAAGCCTTCTTAGCCTTTAGAAGTTCATTCGCCTATTTCCCTTGAGACCTCTTATTCATTGACAAAACAAACAGACCAGCATTTTCCCTCCCCTCCTCCGGTGAGTCCGTTTCCCTTACCTCACTCCATTACTAAAGATTTTTCCCCTACCCCAATTTTGTTATTGTATTGCTTATTGCAGTTATTTACATCATATTAACTCATGTTTCCAGTAGGTCGCCGGTCCTCCATCTCGTCCTGGCATCCTGCCGACGCTCCCACCCCCATTCAAGATGTAGACTATTCAAGACCTTGACACCGGCCCTTCAGGACCAAACTTGGGGAACTGTTCTAGAGCATCAGTGAATTTTTGAACCTTTCATAACATGTATATTCTAAAAATCTAGTAAAAAAAAATATATAAATATAATATAAAATATCTATTTTACTGGATACTGGATATGTTCCTATTTTTCTATAAAAGGAACTAAAAGCATTTCAACTGATGGTCAAGAAAAATTAGATTGATGGCACTAATTTAAAACCAATCTCAGTTTAATCATGTTTTCTAATTCAATTTTGTAAAGACAACCCATTGACATCCATTTGCTTGTTTCTTTTGTCAGTTTTGTCGTTTGTAAAATTTTGTTTCAGCAAATACCACATAGCCTATAAACTTGTTACAGTCAAACCAACATATTTCAACAGAATTTTAGTGAATGAGTTAGGTTGTGTTCCAAAATTCGAAAACAAACGCACAGTAGGTCAGAAGTCAAAGTTAAATGATGCCCGGTAGTCTCTCTCCCATGTCTTGTCTCGTTCTTCTTTCCTCTTAAGTTCTTTAGCACTGAGCATTGTTCCTTTCTCCTCTCTCTTCTCTAGTCTTTTCTGTTTACGTACGTGTTGCACTGCCTGAGGATCTTTGGCCTGGAAGTGTGTGACTTTGGGCTGTGGGCTCGCTCCATATCCCAGGCCCGCCTGATCTCTCTTTAGTACCGTGCTTACTGGGTTTTTGCGGCCAGAGTGGGCGGGTCCAAGACCAGAAGTGGGGTCCCACCCCAAACGGAGCATCATTCTGTAGCTGTTGCTGGAAGAGGGCAGGCAGTATTGAGGGGTGGCTGGGGGGCGGAGCTCACTGAACTGATGCAGAGTGGACCTGTTGTGTGTTTCAGTGCTGTCTGTGTAATACCCAGCACACACACTACACCACTGAGAATGAACACTGTGGAAAGACACAAAGTTATTTTCTTATTGGCACAGTATTTAAGCAAGAATTCATGTAATTAATTACAACTACATTATTTAAAGGAATACATTTCCATTATTTATTATAATTTCATTGGCGAAATAGAGTGAATCATCATTACCAACAAAGTTTTGTCTAAAATGTAATTTAATATTCACTTTTTGTTTACTGAACTGCTGTAAAAACATTTGAAATAAAAACATCATAAAGGGGCATTTTTACTGGCCTGTAATATATATTCATCATTCCATCGATGTAGTATATTGCCTTCATTTCCGACATATAAAATGTACATTTTAAGTAATGTTTGGACAGAATGTTGGAAACTTATGCAAAATCTTCTATGCAAATTTGTCTTGTATTTTCATGATACTAGATGTTCTTTTCCAAGAGCAGGTATTTGTAAGAACATTGCGGAACTCTGTTGTTTAGAAGGATGTAAAACCATAACCAATGTATCCATTTTTATCTTACATCTACCTACTGCATTTCATAGGTCATGACGTGACCTAGTTATGAACTAAATTCACTTTAGGAAGGGGAAATATATAACAACTCATAGATAATGACATGTTGCAATTTTTTTTTACATTTTATCAATCAGGCATAAACATTCCAAGATGCTGTAAGAAATGTGTAGTCTATGTATTGCTCCCCAAATCTGTTGCCTTTCCTTACTGCTGCATTGAAAATCTTCATCTTTAGATTATTATGATTATACTCAAATTGTAGTGTGTTCTCCTAGAAATTTAGCAGAATATAATCTGTTTAAATGTTGTATCCATTTTAAATCTTTAAAACAATTTCAAAAAAAGACTTTGTATACTTTGATCTCCTGAAATTAATGTTTTAAATTGTATACCGGTGCACATACAACATTATTTACAGTAGTATTGGTGCTACTGCTATTTAAAACATACACTAGCTATGTATTTTAAAGCTACCAGTGTAGCGTGCAACTCTACAAAACACAATGGATCAGTTGAGTGGATAGTTGTGATGCTTTTATGAACTTTGTGAACAGTCATTCTGATTGCACCCAATTATTATATAGTGTTGGGTCATTTAAACACCATCTCTAACCTCTCTCTGTTTGTAGTAGGTGTGTTTGTGATTTCTGACACACTGAACTGCTCCAGTTCTCTCACTACATCCTGGTGGCCTGCCTGCAGTGCCAGATAACGAGCATCTCTGCCCTGAAAGCGGATAATAAACAAAAAAGGATGGAGATTAGAGAGAGGAAATGAGACACAGAAAAAATAACGTGAAACAAAGAGTTTAGGAAAAGGTTTGCAACCAATAATCCTGTTTCGACAGGAACACACACACACATTTGCAAGGTTAAGGTCAGGCAAGCAAACCTTCATTTTAAGGTATTTTCTTTATCTGTTGGTTTCAGACTAAGGACCTTCGGCACCTACTCCAGGGCCACATCTGTGTCCCAGATTTTAGGACCCTTTGGTGCATCAGCATCCTACAGTGCTTCGTTCAAGGCTGATGAAATGGATTCCTGCCTCTTTCTCGACTACATTTTTATCAGCACATAGAGTGACTGCTCACACACAACCACAGAGAATGTAAATATCACTTGACAATGTGGCATTATTGCATATTGTCAGTATATGATTACTTAAAATTACATTTATACATACATATATATCTATATCTATATCTATATCTATATATATATATATATATATATATACAAACACACAAGATCTGGAATCAAGAATGCCCAGCTTTAAATTATAGATCTTACTTAAAAATTGCATCTAATGTCTGAATTACTTGTGGCCAATTTATTTTACTTGTATAAGATCAATATGTGCATATTTTTATACTCATGAAACAGCACAGAAGTAATGTTTCTTAGTAATGATGAACACAAACACATCATTTGTACAACCCAGCGATATTAATGTAAAAAAAATGATGTAATATGTATAAGGGAGTAAGTTCATGTAACGTTTGGTCAGCAGAAATGGTTGTAGGATGTTACAAGTTATTACTTTAGTCACTTTACTTGCTGCAGTCCGTAATGTTTAGGCCTCTAGCAGTTAATAAACAGAACAGAACAGAACTGAATGTTACACACCTGTTTGTCCACCACTCCGACCCAAGCAGCGCCGTGTTGCAAGAGCAGCCGAACAGCCTCTGTTTGTCCTGCCTTACTTGCGCACATAACACCTGTCCAGTAAAATTCATCACGGAAATTGACATCAATGCCACGTTGCAAGAGGTCCTTTAGGGCCCGAATGTTGCCCTCCTGGGCACATAGGAGGAGTTTGTATCCATCGCGCTCAGAGGAGTTAACCGGCTCAACAACTGCAGCTTCTGGTCGTTGTGGTTCTCTTCTTCTTTTGGGACCTCATGTCAAAAGATAATGAGTGATTGTCATAAAACTGTACAGTTACCCACAATTATTATAAAGTAAACATTAAAGGAAAGCAAATGCTAAATGCTGTATAGACGGCAAATCGATTCAAACCCCAAGTTTAGTAGAACCCACTTTAGTGTGTACATACATGCACATTTTATTTGAAATTCATTTTTATAAAGAAGATATATTGAAAAAAAAAAAATAGGCCACCCAAAATAAATAATACATTTCTGTCATGATTTCATCCATCTTGGTAACACAACAGTTTCAGCTCCTACTGCCTTCTACTGTATGGACAAAAAAATGCTTTTCAACATTCTTTAAAATATATTCTTTTTTTCCCTCTACCTCCTCTTCTTCTCACTCTTCTTGTGGTTGCTGCTTCTCCCGCTTTTGGCTTTTCTCCATCTGTCTCTTGTAGCAGGCTTTGGTAAAAGTCTCTGGCCTCCTCCCCAGTAATTGATTGTTTGTCTTTCCGCTTCCTTTCTATCCAGAGGTTTTCCTCTTCTTTGGCTCTGGTAAAGTAAACTGGTTTGCTCATCTTTAACAAAATCTCTGCTAAAGATGAAATTCCTGAGGGAGGCTGCAGCAGCTGCCGGTGGCCATGAGACTAAAACCAACAGAAAGAACAAACTGACGTTTAAGCTAAAATAGAAGACACTTCAACTTTAAGATCAGTTAACAGAACTGCCACTTCATTACATTTCACATGTTTATGTCTTATGTGTTATTACATCCCTTTGTGTTAATGTAATTTAACTGTTTTTGTCACAGTTGCTTACTTGAATACATCGATTTAAATGCTGTCATCTAGCTAGCTAACTGATTTTTACACAGGTTTAGTCGAAATTACATGAATGTTTTGCGATGGTCTTGAAAGCATCACTAGTAACAGCTATTATGCCGTATTGTTACAAGTGTTTTGGAAATTAAAACCTTAATGAATGAACTAAAATGCATTTTTCTATATACAGCAGAGAAATAAGAGCAAATCCTTAAAAGCAAGTCATTGAATTCTGATACCGTGTTATTTTTTATAAATGTTACTACATCTTTTCTCTAGGATAACGTTAGTAACATTAGCGGGATGATATCTTCACGTTAGCATCTCACAAACCGATATACAATAGTTAAAAAGGCTTTAAAAACATGTACAATTACATGAGAACATAAGCAAAACATTACAATTAGTTTATAAATACACTTCTAATTTCACGTTCATTTGGGACCGATACCTGCGTAAATGGATCCAGAAAAAGATAAACCATTAAATAAAACACAAACTCTACGTAAACATTGCGTTGCTCTTTTTCTTGTGAGGTATATTGGCGAAAAGTATCTTCTACTGCCACCAAGCGTTCTGGATCGTGCAGCGACCAAATCTGAATTATGGCCTTTTGGATGTCAGCTAAAACGCAAATATACTTACAAAAAAGTATAGAAACTAAGCCTGTCGTGACAAATGTCATGTTCCTCCATATTTAAGGATTTAAGGTAGAGACACTGCGTTCAAAAACACTTGACACTTTGACATTTCAGGCTTTTTTTTTCTCTCAGATGTGTCCAGCTGGCTTTATGACTTTGCTCTCTGCGGACCAGTCAAGTTCTTCCACATTGACTGAATCAATCATTTCTTTTTAAACCTTGCCTTATACACAGAGGCATTGCCATATTAGAATAGAAAAGGTCAAGTCAAGTCACTTTTATTTATATAGCGCTTTTAAAAATACAGATTGTAACAAAGCACTGAACATTATCAAATGGAACAACAGAGTAATAGTAATGTATAATGACGAGATTAAACTTTATTTATCAAACGCAGAGACGGTCTCTGTAGTAGGATGACGACAATCACTGGAAATCAGGTGTCCAGGAAAAAAAGGTCCTGTCCAATCTGTTACTATAAAATTAGAAGCACACAATTCCCTAGAATGTCATTTTATGCATAAACATTTAGGTCTGCAAAATTGCTAAAGTAGTCAGATCTCGTCAGGCTCTTCCTTCTCTCAGGCTCCACCTTCATTCTCAGTTGCTCCAGCTCCGCAGCGCTCCTCCAGGTCCCCGCCTCTGCCTCGGTCTTCTGAGCCTGCAGCTCAGCATCGGCCCTCTGGATCGTCAGTGTCACCCCGGCTCTATGTTTTAGCGACTCCATCCTGGGCTCTCTCTCCATCAGCAGTGTCTCCGTCAGTCGGCCCCCTGGAGTCGTCAGCCCTTCCTCCTCCATGGCTCCTTCCTCCTTCAACCACGCCCAGGGGCTTTTGCATCTCTGGCCTTTGGAACACCCTCTGCCTCATCATGCTCCGGACTCCTCCCTGGCTCCTTCCACCTTCCACTCCACTCTGGACATTGGAACTTTGTTGTTTTTTTGCTTTCCATGCTCCACACCCTCCTCCTATTTATTGGAAGAGGGTGACTCAATACTTTTGGCAATGTAATGTATGTCTGCATAGGTGACACAGTGAAAATATAAGCTTACGTTGGATAAATGAAAACAAAATGTAGTTTTATTCAGAGTCCCAAAATAAAGGCCTTTTTTTTAGCAATTGCTGATATTTATGGTTAATAAGAAAGTAAAAATTCTACTAGTCTGTAATGTGAATCAATATGATCCTTATAACCCAGCAGACTATAAATGAATGCATGGATAAACAATTAAACTCTTGTTGCTTCAGCCCAATAAATGTTCATCTTAATAGTTTAAAATTATGGTTACAAAAGCATTGGAGTATAATTTTACCTCGCATCACATAGTCTTTTCCATTACCATGTCCCAAAGCAACATCAGATGGAGCAGTAGTGGAGGTGGAGCTTGTGGGAGAAGAAGAGGAGGAGGAACATTCGGTGGTCGCTCCTCATCCCCTGATGATTAATAGTTATGTAATAATAACTAAAAATATACACACAGCTACACTTACAATACTTACAATACTTACAATACTGCAGCCATGGTTCTCAACAACACTGTCAGGGCTGCTGCTGCTCACTTGACCTGTTAATGTTTAACTCCTGTAACATTTAC
>JAUYWG010000031.1:2742314-2760177 GCA_034779775.1 Enteromius afrohamiltoni
GCCATGGTTCTCAACAACACTGTCAGGGCTGCTGCTGCTCACTTGACCTGTTAATGTTTAACTCCTGTAACATTTACAGAGAAAAAATGGGAAATGACATTCCCAGAATTCCCTGCATTGCATTTTAAAATTAGATTTTGATTTTTTTTCCTTATCGGTTATGTTTACTAGGTTTGTGTGTTATGTAATGTTGTTAAATTCATGTTTTTTGCTTATTGCAGTTTAACAAGTTTCTCACCATGATGGTGTTAAGTGCTTGTGTGAGTGACACTAAGCACATTCTCTACATATTCATATAAGTAGGTTCATCATGTGACTTTCTCATCACCACAAGCATTTAGTGGTTATCAGTGTATTTCAAAGGAATAGTAACATTATATCAGTTAATGACACGCAATGAGCCCTATTGACTGCCATTATGTGACTGACAGACTGCAATGGCTTGAGTTAAGCAATCCTTGTTTGTGTTAATGAATGTTCAAAATAATGTTTTCAAACAAAAGAAATGCTCATGCATTCCCTGTCCCCCAAGTTGATGAATCGTCAGGAGATCGCATTTCTAGGACCCTATTCTTCAGTGCCCCCTACCGATTTGAATGATAGTCTGCAGTTTCAGGACCAGGGACGGATTACGGACCGGGCCAGCAGAGCCGCTGCCCAGGGGCCCTTGGGGCCCCTATCCCAAAACAATTTTTAACGCTTATCAAGAACAAATTTTTGTTTGTCTATTTTACAGGGTCTACATTCTTTAACACTCTGCCTACAAGAGCCCCTGATAGAAACATGGTGGGAGGCCCCTATTGTTGATGCGGTGGTGGTGTTGGGGGTTAGGGTGCAATCTGCATGAACGTATTGCAGGGGCACACACAACCCATAATCCGTCCCTGTTCAGGACTGACTTTCTTGCACCCTGGTGGTTTAGTTCGAAGTAACGCTTGCTGTACACAATAATAAAGGTACTGAATCTCAGGGACATTTTGAGTTTATGAATTAATGAATGAAATCAGAGGCATTCGGATTGCTGAAAAAAACTCGGACAGAGAAACATGAATATGAGCATTATGAACTTTTATTGAAATTAGTGTCAAACTGTATTTAATGCTGGAACTTTGGAAATGCTGGTTGACAAAAATAATATTTTTGAAACTTTGAAAAAGTGTCCCATCAACCGATACAAAGACTGATTGCATGTACAAAAGTACTTTTGGTTAAATTTAGTAATTTCTTCCCATCATATATTTGAAACCACAAATATTGATGGAAACTGGTGGAAAATTTGCTGCAAAGTTTACCACTTCAAAAATGAAATTTTTTTTTTTTTTTTACATAATAGTTAACTCTGCACTGTTCACATTACCTTCAAACAGAGAGGGTACAAACTCTGAGCTGCTATGAAAATGGGAGACTATAGCCTCACAGGCATCAGCCTAAGAGATGATGATGCTCTCTCCTCCACTCTTTGGCAGCTGAAACATACAAATGTTCTTCTTGATGTGGAAACTAGCCACAAACTCATTAGAATTGTTTTCATCATGCGTAAGGTATAAATCATGAAAAACCAAAAAAAGAGACAAGTATGTAATTAATTAACCAAGCAATCTCCCAGAACCTTGACAATCTGTAAACGTGGGTAAAGTTTCTTTACGCAGTAATAAGACAAATTTAAAGATAAACATGCAATTAAATGAAAACCAATAGAAGTGACCCCAATCGCATCATAAAATATTGTATTTTGGCCCAACAGTTTAATTAAACACTTAATTCGATCAGCACAGTTTATTTAATACGTTAGTTTACGTGCTCCATATTTTCTGCATTACATTGCAAAGAAAATCAAAACATTGAGAGACCACTGTGAACACTAACAAGTGAACACTTGGGAACAACAAAAAACAACTTAAGCTGAAAAAAAAAACAAAAAAACATTAATCCCTCAACCCAAACTGTATTTCATGGCCATCTGAAGTTCCTGATTCTCCCACTTCTTTCTTTCCGCATGCAGCGCTTACACTGCATACAATCGCACATAAATTCACAAACAAAAGGAAACAAAGCCTTTAATAGAGGAGAGAACAGCATTTCTCAGTTGTCACTCTTCTAAAAGATGATATAGTTTCTGAGGCTGAATATTTCTGTGTACTCAGAGGATGAGCAATGAAGACAGTGAGGACAGATTCCCAGGGAAGTGCAGGAGATCCCAGCCTGCTCATCATCAGGGCCTGTCGGAGCTCTCCCAAAGCTTCTAACTTTTCACAATCCCGCCGTCGCCCTCACTCACAAAGCGCTTACGCCCCCTATTGGCCACAAAAACACATCCGTTAGTGTTTACAGGAACAAAACTACTATTAAGTAGCAGATGGAAGCAAAATCAAAAATTGCAAAAGTCTCTGACCTGGTTGGACAGGAGTCTCTTAGCTGCTTAGTGATCACTGACTCCTGGTAGCAAAGGTCCACAAAGGTTTCCATAATGGAGTGAGCATGAGGCACATCCAGGTTGATCTCTGGCAGCTCATCATATACGCGCTGGAAGCCCTGTGTAAAGCATGCAAAACCATTAATACTCTCACAAACAGCATTACTGTTCCAAAAATGTTGCCAACCATGTCAAAGCAATTCCATATTTAATCTGGTCAAAATTATGCAGAATTTATGGACTGGTTTGAAAGCTGTTGAAGTATAGAAAGAACGTTTTCACTACAGGATTGCCTATATGTTCCTTGCTCACAATTACAAAAATTAATGACTTTTCAATTGTCCTCTGCATTTTTTGTTTATATGCTATACTCAAACGTACTTCAAAACACTAAAACAAATCTCTACTTCCGTTATGTAACTTTAGAATCCCCATGTTACGTTACAACAAAAAAACTCAAGTGAGTACAAACCCTGTTCATTTGATCCAGAGTAATTAGACCGGTTTGCCAGAATGCCTTGAGAAGTTTGACCATCATCTGTAAGGCTGTGTCACCTGTAGACTCCAGTACCATAACCACAGCCTACAGCAACCAGAAACAGAAAAGATGTGAGAAATTAGGAAAATTAAAGAAAGAGCAAATAAGGGAAAGAAAGTCCTTGCACAATGCACTTTATCATCAAAGAATACGTTGAAAATGAGCCCCGTTACTGGGTAAGGGTAAGTGCCTTTTACTCCATCAGTTTTTGTGATGACAAAACAAAAATGGAATGATTGTGAAACTGATATTTAAGTCATCAGAAACACATCTTTATAACTAAAAACTAAACTAAAAGAAAATATTCATTCTTTTATAATTCTATGGGACATAACTACATGCTATTCGAACTTCATTATATCACTACATTCAAAATTATTACCTCATAGACCAATTCATGGTGAAAGTGTGGAACTTCTAGATCTCGCAGACAGTGCTCAGCCTCAGAGAGCTCACCTGACACCAGGTACTCCTTTAGCAATAGGTTCATCTGTAAAACAACAGGAACATGGACAGCAAATAAGAGGCAGGATCAGAAATGCAAAAATGGATTACCTTTGTAGCAACAGAATTTTTGGCAGTCTTAGTCTTGGCTATGAAGGCCAGTTATGACCGACTATATGAGAGTTTGTACTTGGTGCAAGTGAAAGAATTAATGCATCAATGAATGAATAACACCTTTGCCTCAGTTTTATTCATTGAATAGTGGGTTTCCATACCATTTTATTAAATAATAATAATTCAAGAGTAAAACTGGTATTTTAGACCTGGATAATTGATTTTATTATTTATCAACATTTATGGTTATATGAATGAAACATTCAAGAGTAGTTTTATATCCAAGGTTAAATAAATAAAATATAGTATTATTTGGAGAATTAAAAAGCAGTCATAACAGCCATTAAAATTAATGATTAAAACTTTAAATTTATATATTAAAAAAAATCAGAATATTTATACTGTGATTTGAAAATAACATGTTAAAAAGTGCAACATTTTCATTCCAAAGTAATAATACAGGGATACCTCTTTGATGAGATGTCTGACAGGCCTCTGGCCGCCACCGACTCCCCACACATTATCAAGCCGCATGATTTCCCTTTTCATGGTGAGAAGAACTGCTGCTCTGTCCAGTGCAGCTCTAATAGACACAAGGGCATGAACAAAATAACAGGGTAAGTCAGAAGTAAATAATGGAGGGGGAAAATGTGCAGCTCATTTTGTCTGACTTCACATGTCAGATAAAAGGAACTGCATATTTAATCTAGAACCCCATGTAGGGTGGGATATTACCCTCACTTCCTCCAGGCTTTTTTTTTTTTTTTTTTAGACTGTATGATTTTATTTTGAACATTATTCCACCTATGCTACTTCCAGCAAACACATAATGCTACTTCTGAAAACATGCATCACTGCTGCAAAGCAAAAGCAATGACCAATCAGGGACAGTTCACCATAGCCACTGACAGATAAGGTCAAATTACCTGCCACTGCATGGACAACTGGCTGGTGGCAGGTGGTAAATTCCCACCGCCATTTCAAACTCAGAATTCAACTATCCTTGTGACTTCACTCCCTCTAGTTAAACAACATTAGTCTTCAAACTGAAACTAATTCTAATTCAGAATCTGGACACAAGAATGTGAATAGAGTGAATAACCAAGCAAATACCCAATAATTTATTTATTTATTTACAATTTAACGCAATTTTTTTAACAATTTTTTTGTGTCAGCAACAGTGGCTATATTCAGGGCAAGAGAAAACATTTCAATTTCACAAATCAGTTGTATACATCATTTTTAAATAACCCAATATAAGACTGTCAAAGTAACATCAAACTCACCTGGCATGGTCACAATCTACTTTGCCTTTGTAACAGTCAAGGAAACTCATAGGTAATGCATGGTCAGCAATTGCTCGTGCAATAAATTGTCCAAGCATCTGAGGAAAGGAAACACGTAATATAGGGAATGTATTTCACATTCATTACATATATACAGTGGGTACAGAAAGTATTCAGACCCCCTTACATTTTTCACTCTGTTATATTGCAGCCATTTGCTAAAATCATTTAAGTTCATTTTTGTGTGTGTGTCATTAACGTACACACAGCACCCCATATTGACAGAAAATCACAGAATTGTTTACATTTTTTGCAATTTATAATTAAAAACTGAACTGAAATCACAGGTCACATGGTCCTAAGTATTCAGACCCTTTACTGTAACACTTATGTTTTTCACTCAGGTGGCATCCATTTCTTCTGATCATCCTTGAGATGGTTCTACACCTTCATTTGAGTCCAGCTGTGTTTGATTATACTGATTGGACTTGATTAGGAAAGCCACACACCTTTATGTATAAGACTTTACAGCTCACAATCCATTTCAGAGCAAATGAGAATCATGAGGTCAAAGGAACTGCCTGAAGAGCTCAGACACACAGAGCAAGGCACAGATCTGGCCAAGGTTACAAAAACAATTCTGCTGCAATTAAGGTTCCTAAGAGCACAGTGGCCTCCATAATCAAATGGAAAATGTTTCGGATGACAAGAACCCTTCTCAGAGTGGCCCTACAGAATTCTCTCCTCAGTGCAAGACAGATGAAAGCACGCGTGGAGTTTGCTAAAAAAACACCTGAAGTACTCCACGATGGTGAGAAATAAGATTCTCACCATCTTGTTGTGGGGGTGTTTTTCAGGTGCAAGATAGAATTTTTTGGCCTTAATTCTAAGAGGTATGTGTGGAGAAAACCAGGCACTGCTCATCACCTGTCCAATACAGTCCCAACAGTGAAGCATGGTGGTGGCACATCATGCTGTGGGGGTGTTTTTCAGCTGCAGGGACAGGACGACTGGTTGTAATCGAGGGAAAGATGAATGCATCAAGTACAGGGATATCCTGGAGGAAAACCTTCTCCAGAGTGCTCAGGACCTCAAACTGGTTTTGGGCAAAAATGTCAACAATTCTGTGTTTTTCTGTCAAAATGGGGTGCTGTGTGTACATTGAGGAAAAAAATGAACTTCGCAAATGCTACAATATAACAAAGAGTAAAAAAATTTAAGGGGGTCTAAATACTTTCCGTACCCACTCTATGCTTTCATTCAATTTAAAGGGTTACTCCACCCCACAATAAATATTTAATCATTAATCACTTAATCACAACGTCGTTCCAAACCGTAAAAGCTAGGGAGGCACCAAAATGAAAATTCCGAAAAAAAAACGAAAAAGTGGAAACCAAAGCACAAAAATCAAACACAGAAAGAAATTAGGCCAATTATTAGTACCACTGCATTTAAGGCTATGACTATAAACTTACCTTACTAAAAGCAAAGCATCGCAATTGCTGAATCATCTAAGAATGGTTGATTATCTAAGGATATGAATTCCATAATCTTCTGTGTAATGCCCTTTGCTTTGATACTATCCCTGGGAAACTTCCTTCCTTCCTTTTTTCAAAAACTTCCGCCACAGACGAACTGGGTGTGCTTGCAGGGGTTTCCCTTTTCTATGCTGCTTTCCTCTCACATTCAGCATGGCGATCAGGATGTTTGGATTTCAGATAAATTAAACCAGACGTGGAGACAGAATTTGCAAATTTGCAAAACTCTTGAAATTTCGGTGCATCCCTAGTAAAAGCTTTGTTTGTCTTTGTAAAACAATTTAAGGTATATTGTCACCATAGCTCTGTGTTAGAGAGTATCTGATGGACACAAACTGTGTATGCTTCTCTGTTTCAACCATGACACAAGGATGTGCTGCACTTTACATGTAGAAATAGTACCCTTGTGTCGCAGCTGACACCAAAGCAAAACTTGTACGGGTTTGGATTGACATGGGGGTAAGTGATTAGTTTTCATTTAGGGTTGAAGTAACCCTTTAAAAGAGAGGTTGGGCTAATCTCTAAAAACACTTTTTGTGGTCTATTGTGTTACTCAGCATGCATATTTGGTACAACATGAGGGTGAATAAACAGAATGTTCACTGTTGGGTGAACTGTTCCTTTAATTATGCTGCCATTTTTCATTGAATGTTGTGGATATCACAGTATAGCTGTGCTTACTGTATGACATTTTAATCTTACCTGTGGGGCCTCAGGGGTATCCAGGATGAGGTCTGGCAGCTCTTTAAGCATTTTGTCAAATGCACGTGACATGTCCTTCTCAGAGAGCACTTTTCCAGATAAGTCAGAGAGGAGACGTGATGTGAGCTCCCTGTGGCTGGCCTTGCCTTCCAGAGAAAGAGACACAGCCAGAGAGGAGAACTCAAATTTGTGGTGGCCTAAGTTCAGCTCTTTGAGCAGCATCTACCAGACAAAGGAGGAAATGGAGATAAGTTTATATCAAGTTTATTCAACCAGGTGTAGGAAACGTTGGTCCTGGAGGGCCGATGTCCTATATAGTTTAGCTCCAACCTTAATCAAATACACCTGAACAAGCTAAGCTAGGTCTTCAGGAATGTTCATGCTACAAGCAGGTAAGGTTTTTTTTCAGGGTCGGAGTTAAACCTCTGCAGGACCGATGTTGCCTACCCCTGCTTTAGACTACACCAAGTGGGCTCCAGCTTTCTAGTTGAGAACCACTACGCCAATGGTACACAATAGGAAAGGAATGTTTAGCACACATTGTCTCCACCATTTTCACCTCTACATTCCACAGATCAAAGGTTTTGTTATTTGGTATCTGACTCACCTCCACCTCTTTGGTGTCTCCATGCTCAAAGTATTCCTGCACAATGGGGTTAATGGTCTTCTCGAGTTCTTTCTCGTCCAGCTCTGGTACTACTGTGGCATATACCGTGTCTCCCTGATAAACAAATAAGAGTCTCACACTAGAAAAAACATCTTTACTGTACATAAAGAAAAAAAAGGACACAATTATACAGTAAATAATATAAAGAACACACTGATTACATCATGCATCTTGCCTTACAGATCTTTCAAGGAAACAAGACAATACTTTTGCTTTTTAATTTGTGCACTAATGACCATCACTGCAATATCCACTTATTTTCCATGCTTGTACTCCCATCTGGTGGTCTGCTTTGTGTCTTGGGCTCGATTGCTCCTGCCTGCCGCTCTGCTGAGAGTTTGTATCTCAGATACGTAGCTCTGTATTTCTGTTCATCACTTTCTGTTGTTTAAAGTGATAGTACATAACTAAACCTCCCTCAATATTTCCTATAGTATATATATATATATAAAAACCTATTTGATTGTTGATCATTCGCTTTTAATCTAAAAACAGCGAATGCAGCTTATTGGAATTTTTCCCATGTTTACTAAACAACAGTGGTAAGTGAATAATCCATCAATCACAGGAAGTATGGCTTCTCCTTCTCTTGTTGTTTGCACGTCATGCCACAAGTATAGTGGTTTGTATAGTAAATTGTCATATTTGAAAGTGCTAAACTAAGTGATACTGCTCGCTGTAATTAAAACTAAAAAAAGTAATAATTGAAATTTTAGTTTTATATTAAACCATAATCATGACAGTAGCACTAACCCCATCTGGGACTAATTAAACTCATAAAAAAAACAACAACAGAGCTTTAAATAAAATTTACTGCATTTTAGTCAAACAACTTGCAAGTTCACTTCCTTTGGACTCAAATCTCACTTAAAGAGGACCTATTGTGCTTTTTCACTTATTGCGTAATGTTGCAGTTTAAGCATAAAAAAAGATGTAAAATGGTACAATCCTTTCATTTATAAACATTTTCAGGATGTGAATCAGACTTAAAAAATGATGAAGGAAGTCTTGAGGGTGAGTAAATGTTGTAATGCGAATAAACAATTCTTCTAAGCTATTATTCCAGTCCTCAGTGTGTTAACTGGCATAGTTCATTTAAACAATACATGCTGTCCTCAAAAAACAGAGAACTATTAGAAATATTGACACTTTAAATTTATAACCCACATGTACCTTAAAGTGAGAGATACTAATATTCTTCATGTATCCTGTAAGATTGAAATCTTGGTATACACTTACTTGTGAAGATTCATCATAGTTGGGGTCCTTAGCATCAGGTTCCTCCACCTCATATACCATACCCGCTGCTCCCCACACACCTTTACCACCTGCTCCACCTAATCATAAGAGAAATGCCAAAAGTGGAAAAACAAGCATCATCAAAAAAGTGCAAAAATAATAATTTATCCAATAGACAGCACAGTATAAGTGGTGCCAGGTATATGTGCTATTATCTTCTTTTTGCAGCGAAAATAAGTACATTATAACTTGTTACTATTAAAATCGGGCACTTGGAAAAACAATTCGTATTTCACACAATCTGACCTTTTTTGGGAAGTCCCCGACCTTTTCCAGTCCGTGACTTTCTGTCATTTACAGCGTTTTTGCCCTTGGGGCTGTGTGGATCGGTAGAAAGCTCTCCTGAAACCGGATCAGAGAATGATTCCCGGTTGGAATCCCGGGATGATGACTTGCGCAGACGCCGCTTAGCCTTAGCTTTCAGTCTGGCCTCATGCAGGGCCTTCTCCTGAGGGGTCCAGTTCCCATTCACCTCCAACTCATTCAGATCCTCACTGCCATCCTCCTCACCCTGCTCTTGCTCAACTGAGAACACACCTGTACCAGACAGACCGATCGGACAACTATTTAGATAAAAAGCCAAAAGTATGTTACTAGCTACACAACATGGGCATATCTGCTTTCTTCTCAGTATCTCACTCTACTTTTGTTTTGTATTTCATGTAGCTTAAATTTTGAACTTGTGATTGTGTATATACATACCGTTACATTTACCAGGGTTTCTGTAGGTTTTACGAAAGTTAAATTAATTTAAATGTAAATTAAAGATACTCTGGACCCAACCACAAGCATATGAGAGAACTTTTATTGTAACTGAAAAAACATTGAATGACGTTTCTAACAATTTTTGGGTTTTTTTTTTTCAGTGCAAATGTCAACATGCATTTATTGGAAAAGCATAATGACATGTCTTTGTGAAATTTCTTAAAATTAAGTTACTTTATGACTAAACCAAGGCAAATAGTTTAATTTTCATATCCCATTTACAGATACTTGTTCTTGGTTTAAGCACACACACTTAATTCTGCGACTTCATACATTAATTTTAGACCAGTAGAAAACCTACAATGTCCCAATATATTAAGTTGCTTTGCATGACAAATGTGCATGGCAAAAGAACAATTAAATTAAAAAAATAAAATAATAAATATATAGATAAGACTTAAAAAATAAAAGACCAAAAATGTTTTACAAAAATGTTACATAAAAATGTAAGTTTCAGACATTATATATCAGGCATACAACTTTCACAAAACATTTACAAAACTTGTAAAAAAAAAATATATTTTAAATTGCTTTACATGTAAAATATTATTACTTGAATTATTATTATTAAAATTATTATTATTATTTGAGAAATTGTGTGAACACCTGGTCTGGCCTAATGATAACGTTTAACAAATTCAAAAACACAATTAAAAAACATAACAGAATATAGATGATATTAACATAGCACTGCTGCTTATAACATAAAACGAGTGAGTCCACATTTAGGACAAGGTTCAAAGTTAATCTCAGAACTGCTACAAATATAAGATGAGGTTCATCCCACAATATATGTTTATTAAATGATACTTGGTTTTAAAGAGACAAAAAAAGAGAAAAGACAATACATACTGGTTTGCAACAATGTTAGGATCTAAACCCTTACAATCTCTGTTTGCACTAGATTACAGAAGGAGAACTAAAGGCAGCAGCACAGAAGGCAGAAAAGCTGACATTGCTTATTTCAGTGCCTTGCTGGTGCTCTTGCCAAGCCTGACTACATATAGCAGTGTACAGTTTGCTTGGGTGGGGTGGGGGGTGACACGTTCACAGGAGAAAGTAGCAGTAGGAGTGGACTACATGGTAATAAATACTCTCGTCCTAAATACTAGCTATAGTCAGACGAGAAACCACACTGTAGTTCCTACAGTGTTTAAATCTGCATAAGCGCCAGAAACAGCAACACAAAATACACTGCGAGCCCACAGCAGAAAAGTTGCCGAAATGTTATTCATGTTTTTAGATACTGATCAGATCTCTGGAGCTGAAAAAAAGTGTCTTTCAATAACAACCTTATGTTGGTTTCTTTTTGTTTTGAGTACTAAGTGGGAAAGCAGGAGGTGTGGTGGGTGTGTTTAACCAGCGGTTTAACTGTCAATAAGGAGAATTTGCTGTGATAAAAGTCAAAGTCTCATCTGTTTTTGTCAACTATGGCATATTCACCTCTGACATCCCCTGGGGAGTATACTAGATCTTACATCAAACAAAAACGCATACAGTCTGTAGTGCAAATGTGTCTTGTACATCTGTGCATTATGCACTATGACTACTTAAAAAAACAGGGATCCACAAATAGCAAGGGATCCTAAAGTGTGGGGTCAGTAGTATCTAATTAGTTTGTTTCATGCTAAATTAAACACTAGTAAAATGCAATTGAAAAATGTATATGATACATTTTTTTTTCCCTGTAGTGCTCTATACGGTGACAAGATATATATTACTAGCACTAGTATATGTAACACATATACACCCGTGTTTTTACGAGAGGTATCGTTTCACATTTACAAGACTACTATCTGATTGCAACAGCCAAAATTACTTTTACTGTTTCCTGCTAAAATGCAGAAGAAAAAAAACTGCAAGATAATCGTATACAATTGTAAACAAAAACAAATCTGCTTCATTTACATTTGATCAAAGTGTAAATACATCAAGCCCGATGAAATGTGTCATATTAGAATATATTTATTTACTATTTTTTGTTCATTATGTCTGCATTGTAATGTACTTCTGCTATTCATTAAACTAATCAAACTGAGTCCAAATACAGTAAAGAGGACTCAATGCAAACGTAATAATTAAAATGAACTCTTGCAGTATGTGTGTAAATGTACTGTTTATTTAAACATAAAACAGACTGTAAAAGCAAAACAGTGACAAGGCAAAAGTTTAAATAGACCAAGTGACACAACACCATTATCTGTGACTTCTTACATTTTCATTTTTAAACAAGTACTTTTGTTTTCACACAGTAATTTTGAATAGACTGTGGCACATGCTACTCATTAATAGTATTTTTCTGTTGGGGTCCTTGTGCAGCCAAAATAAGATAAAGATAATAAAACACCTTTATTATTTTATACTTATTCTTTTCCTTATGTGTATGCATTGATATTTGTGTAATATATGCATGCCTGTACTAGCTTATGGGAAATTGTTTCAGTTTTTTTCCCCAATATCAGTAACACTCGTCTGGACTGCTGCACTCTCAACATGTATTTGTGAAAGGAAATCTACATAACACTTATTCAAACTCACGTGGAAGGAAAAACATCCGGGTATCTCAGCAAGGGGGCGTAGTGTTAAATATAGTTGCACATTTTAACAAAGACATTTAATGATTTTATTGTTTACAATATCAAATGTATAAATGTATTTAACGACAAAAGGTGTCATTCAATAGTGGTTTGTTCTTGTCCAATCTGGCAGCAATAATATTACAATTTTTTTTCCACGCTAACGTTAGCTGGCTTGCGTTTAACGATCTTTTGGAGTTTACTCTATGAGCGTCAGTACATTTGTGTAAAATCAACGAAAAAAAAAAAGTTTGTCCGATTTATTTGTAAAATTCTAAAAGAGAAAATAAAATAACTTCCGAAAAAAAGTTTTGCTTTAAAAAGTTAGCTTGTCTTTATTTTCTCAAAATAACATCCATTGAAATCCTGGTGTTAATGCAGTAACGTAACGTTTACCTTTTATATTTCTAAGTGTTTATACCACATATGCGAATATACAAGCCTTCTGCCAGAGCACATGGTGGAACTTGACTGCAACTAAAGCCTACGTCGTCTGCAAACACGACATGGAAAAAGACTAACTACAAAATGCATTAATACGCTAAATGCAAGCTGAATGCAGTAATTAGCAGTTTTTAGTACAACCAGAGGTTTAACGTAACGTTACCATCGTTCTGAGGGCCAGTGGTCCATGCTTCAATCTCAGTCGCCATTATACGCTTGTTTACCGTCCACCTAAGCCTGCAGATCACGGAAACAAGTAGTAACCACATCAATATCAAACGTGCAAAATCACGTGGTTTACAAAAGCAACAAAAATCTATAGTATTTGATCTAAAGAAGTGCTGTGACCGTTTTTATTTACGCTTTAGTCGAAAATGCATTGAGCTTAGCCTCACCTTAAACTGAAGGCTCGATTGTCACTTAAAATCTAGCAGTAGGATTGCTGGTAATGTAAACAGTCCTTGAGTGAGGAAAATAAAAAGATCCGTCAAAAATATCTTGTTTAATTATTCAAGTCAAAAAGGTCTACGGTTACAAAAATATATTTTGCATTAGCAGTGCAGCACGCACGCTGCAGAGACTGAGCAATAACATGGACAGTGTTTTCAACTTGAGACAGCTCATAGCACGTCACACGCGTTGCGTGAGGCTCATGCATATTAATTAAGTAGCTTGTCCTTTGCCCAGTAAGAATGTAAACAGGTCGACAGTGGACGAATGAACGAGGCTTATGGCTCTTAAATATTAATTAGCCTACGTGACTCGTCAAACGCTTCAGAGAACGTACAAAGCAACGTCAGCATCATCAAAATTAATATTCATAAGAGAAGCATTCGCTGTGACGCTGGATTCGTACTTTGGCTGTCTGAACTGGGGTTGGTGGATGTAGGGGCAGGAGTAAAAAACTTTGACCAATCTCATAGCAAAGGCAAACTAGGCAGAGTTTGACGAGTAAACACGTTTCAATTTTTGTAATTGTCCGCATTCTGATAAAACCAGTGTGGTATGCTGATTTACTTACTGAATTGCTTAAAATATTAGGCCATGTAATGTATTTTAGGACTGTCTCATTTAACATATCTAAAAACAATTAAATAATTAAATAAATATAAATAAATCAAAGAGACTGTTTTCTTCTGTCTCGTAATTTCCTGTTTTTGTTTGTAAGCTTGCACACAATATGCTTATCTGATCAGTCGTCTCTCTTTCTACTTGTATCTCTAGTGAATTCTGTTTAATACAATACCGCGGTGAAAGCGAAGATGTCTAGTCATAATTTTATTGAAGTTCTGTCTTTCACGCTACCAAGTTGTACTATTGTGTTATTGTATTATTTAGTGTGTAATATTCAGCCTTCTTCCTACTAAATACAAATAGAGTCTTTAAATTCCCTATAACGACGCCAGACGTCGCTGTCGCCATAACTGATAGTGTTTCCAATAGAAAGTTCCCAAAATAGACGGATAATCCACACATGTCTGGTGTAAGTAATTTTTTATTTTATGTGTGCGTGTAAAATTGTCAAATTGTCTATAATTCGTTAATTCAACAAATAAGTCCTTCTTTCAATTGACTATAATAAGCAATTGGCCCAATTCTGAAGCAAACATTTTTATTATGTATGTATTTATTTATTTAAAAAAGGAAAAAAAGAAATTAAATGAAGCTGCATTACCAAAAGGATGTGTGCAATTTTCCTTAGCATTCAGTAAAATAAATTTAAGTTTATTTATTTTTAATAAAATAAGTTTAATGTCGGATGCAAAAGAAGATGAAGGTTGTCCAAGTTACTCTCTGTATTTTTTGAGTCCATTAAGTAGCCCCCACCCCTGATTTGGGGATGTGCACAGCTGCACTTGTGGGCTGCAGAAACACATTCCGAAGCACGCAAAGGCTGTGGGCCTCAAGCTCTTTTTTCATTCTCACTTACTAGATATTTTTAAATCCTTCCTCTGCCTATGCCTTGATTTTTTTCTCAGTTGTTTTTATTAAGTAAATCAACATTTTGCAAGTAGGAGGACCAACATAATGCTATATTTAACATAACTTATTTGTGTAAAACAAATAATCCTACTGCGAAACCTTATAATCAGGTTTAAATTCAGGTTCATTTATTAAACAACAACTGACATTACAACATGCTGTAAAATATAGAAAAAAAGTAAGTACAGAACATTAAATACAGAACTGTAATAAAATAAGTATAATAGACTAATAAAACATAATAGTTTAGGCCGTCATTCATCAGTCCCATCAGACCCCAGCTGTCCCAGACTGGTTATATTATTGATACATTAATATTGATATTAGTATTACTGTGTATTCAGGTGAAAATAATACTATTTTACAATATTATATTAAAATATTAATTATTTTATGTATGATGATGACTTCAGTTCTTTTGCTGGACAAAATAACATGAGATAACCAATGCTTTCTGTGCCATTTCTGTATAATACACATAGAGGAAGATTCATGTGAAACTTTTTGACTGACCAAAAACATGACTGTTTGCGTGGTTTTTAAGCAGATCGTCTGTTGTTGTTATTTTAACATTATATATATTTTTATGACTCAATTTCTGCAGAAACCAGGGCTCCATTTCCCAAAAGCATTGTAAGCTTAAGTGCATCATAGAACCACTTCAAACTAGTGCAGCTATCATCATCTTAGGCTTACAATGCTTTTGGGAAACACAGCCTTGGTTTCTGCAGAAATTAGTGATAAAAATATATATAATGTTAAGGTAACAACAACAGACGATCTGCTTAAAAACCATGCAAACAGTCATACATTTTCATCTCTTTATTACGTACATTATGTAAACATTGACTGTATGTGATGGAAAAAATCTGACTTTTAATGGAACTAAGAGTCAGCTGCAGTCACAGAGGTGAGATTCAAGTTTTTAGGCAAAGCCTCTTTTACTACAACATATATTTTGAGTTTGTTATTCATGAGAAGCATTATGTGAACCATGTCCCATCCCAGAACACTAAGATAAGAATAGTTTACTGTCATATGCTTACAAAGTATTGTTAAAAGCCTTCATGTTCATCCGTCAAGACTATCAATCTAACAAATAAAGAAAGTTCACTGCTGCCGCTGACTGCAAGAGCACAGTGCAGGATTTCTGTAAAGACTCATAGAAATCTCTTAAACATGCTAACATATTTGGTATACAATACATAAACAACTCTAAACAAAACAAACAACAACAAACAAAAAAAAGCTAAAAACAATGCAACCTCTTCCTAACATAAAAAAGAATGGTTGGAAGGCTAGTATGGTTTTGTGGATATCTCTCTCTCTCTTGTCCACCAGATGACCATAATTTGGGTAATGTGACAGCACTGACTTTTTTTCAGGAAAAAAACAACAACAGTATAATGTCATCATCAAAAAAAACAACAAAAAAAACTTTACTCTACTCTCTCTCTCTCTCTCTCTCACACACACACACACACACACAGACCACGTTTTCATTAATAACAACTATATATTCTGTCTATAGATGTATATCAGTAATGGTGGTAATTTTGTCATCCCATTTACTTGAATAGAGGATGTTAGAGGTAACAGAGGAGAACTGCAAGGCCAGATTAACCATATGGTGAGTTGGGCACCATGTAGGGCCGTATACATGTTTTTAACTAGCATATATCAGGGAATTGTAATGCTTAATGGAGTATGTAACCACCCATACATTGACCATCCAACATTGACCTCTTGAGTTTCAAAGCTTTCTATATAAATCACATAAAGCTGTTTTAAAATGTTTCATTAAAAAATCAGGCAAATAATTATCTTTTATTTTGCAGCTACTCCACAAATCAGCCTTCATCTTTCCTCACCTCTGTTTTGTCCTTTTTCCCTCTCTCTTTCTCTCCTTTGCTGAGTTCAGAATCTCAAGCAGAATGTAGGTCAGCAGTCGTGCCGAGTTACCAATTAGAAACAGCTGTGTTTTTTTATTTTTTGTATTTTTTATTTTTTGTCTAGAGTGAGCGGAGGTCAGCAGTTCTGCTTGTGGTCTCATTCTTCTTGTTGTTTCTTTCCCCTCTCTCACTTCCCAGTCTAAAAACCAACATGTTTACTATCCCTTTTCCTTGCTCTGTGATAATGATAACACCTCAGCTCAACCTTTATACTGTTTAAAGGGATATAATGTTCAAAGCAATAGTCCCGTTAAGCCATATTGAATAGTCTGTCATTTTATGTTTAACCTGTTTTTTTTTTCCTTCTGAGAATAACAAAAGATGAACTGGTTAGATAGAAAGACAGAACACATTTGGTTTTAAACACGTTTTGCAAATTCTGCTGAATTGTTAACAAGAACATCAAGTTCTTGCAAGGACAAAAAGGCAAAGGACAGCTTGTAATAGCTATTAGTAATTGTCTTTATAATATTTCTAGCTATCATGGAATTGCATTCTAGCTTCACATTTCCAGCCATTATTAGAAATTATATATATATATATATATATATATATATACAAAAAAAAATTACCATTACAAATTACACAAAATATATAAATAAATAAAAAACCCAGAACGTTAAAATTATTCTTTAATCTAGAAAGTAGCCAATTTCACAGTCGACCGCGCCCTAGACGTCATTAAAGTTCCAGCAAACTTTGATGGTTTTATTTCGTGATAAATTAACTATTTAACATATTTCTTTTTTTTTTCATTTTAACGTGAGCAGGTGAGTTGCATTCGTATTTTATTCTGATAGTAGCTCGGTAAACGATCGGAATCGTGAGGCTCAAAAACATTTCCCTTCGCCGAGTTCTTGCAGAGACAACTTTGTCACTGCCAGCATAGTCAAAGACCATAGAATACCCAAAGCATGTCACTTGTATAGTTTTGAATGGGGGAAAATACAACGCTTAACATGGCTGATCAATCATAAGAATCCCTGCCTCCTGAATAAAAAAGCTAATCGCTGATGTGTAAAGTCAGCGCATCAACCCATCTGGCTTTACAAGTTCCGGTTGCCATAGAAACATTTAGCGTTCTGAGACTTGCGCCTAGGACTGATCTCGCCTGAGAAATACGTTTTTTATAATGCTGTTTG
>JAUYWG010000031.1:2769487-2779518 GCA_034779775.1 Enteromius afrohamiltoni
ATAAATATATAATAATATAAAAATAATCGCCAGAATAATTTTCAAAATAATCGCTTACCCCCAGCCCTAATGGTATAGCATGTTTTTAAATGTTCAATATTGAAAGCAAGTCTTTAGTTTAGCAGCAACTTGTCAGTCGAAGGCTTGTTTAATTATACTGTGCAATGATACCCTATCAAAAAAGGCATTAACAAGGAAGTCTAAACATGGATGTGCAAAACTATATATTCTGATAATTAATTATTTTGATTGTCTGAAGCTCTTAGGAGGCATTAACACAGGATACATTCTTCTATTAAAAAAAACTGCTGATGCAGTGCAGCATGAAACACAACGCAGGGATCTTAAACATGGTTTTAACAAATATACCGTTAAATAATCTCGGCTGGAATGGTCAGCAAAAATCTATGTTAACTCGGCAATCCAGTTCACAGAAGATGTGCCTGAACCTGCAACTTTACTGTACGTGTTTATAGTGGAATTCATCTTTGCAAGCTAGCAACCAGCATTCCTGTGTTTTTACAGATCTGCAGGCAGACCTTTGTACTGTTGTACAATAACAATTGTAAAATTGTTTAGCCCACAGTAATTCTTTTGTGAATTTTCAGCCATGTAAAATTCAAGTTTAAATCAAGTGCATTTATAGTTCTGACTAAATTGACCACATCTGAGTATATTTCTTATCTTAGGGAATTTTTCCTTGCCACAGTCAAATGATGACTTCTCAGTGGGGTTTTTACAGTCCCTTTGTCTGTAAAGCTGCTTTGGAACATACAAATAAAATTGACTTGACTCTTCAGATCACTGAAGAAGCCTGGCCTATTTCAAATAACCTCTGTATTCATAAGTACACTGTATTATAATTTACTCTAAAGGCTTTCTTTTAATGTTGTTGAAATGTTAATTTGATGAGCACAACATTATGGTTGTGAATAAGACTGGACCCATTCTGTTGGTAATACCACAGCTTATGTGGTACCAATTGATAAAATAAAGCTGATTGAGATGAACCACAAAAAGTAAACAAAAACAAATTAGCTTGGCAAGTTCATAAATGTTTCTTTTTTTACCATGAGTAACTTAAGAAAATGTGGCTAACAAAAGTTGGGTTCAAGGCAAGGCTATTTAAGAGCACAATAACAAGGAGACACAGTAAAAACAAAGTTGTTAGGTGTGGATTTGTTAAGGCCATTATAGAGTCATTCATGAGGCTTCACAGGTTAGGTATAGGTCAAAGAGGACACAGAGATACATTTTCATTCAATTCACTTTTATAAGCAAGTAATGATTTGTTGCAGATGTTTTGTGTGTTTGAGAACTAGCTATAAAGTTGTGTGTGAAGAGTCAGTCATATACAGTATGAACATTTGTCTGGCTTTTTTCTGTCTTTTGAGAGGTGTAAAAGGGCTGGCTTTGCCCACACCAGCTGAACACACTACAGTCAATGGTCTCTTTCTCCAAAAAGGATCACTTCCTCCAGATTAGAGCCCCAGTCTGCCTCAGTCGCCTCATTCTGATGGACTCTGGCAAAGTCTATTTCTAGAAAGTCAGTTTGTTCTTCAGCCGCATTTGTAACTCGATCTACAGATATTTTTATCTACTTTAAAGATGGAAAAGTTTTACCAAATAAACACAAAGAACAATTCATTATCATTTATTTTCTTCTTAACATAAAAGGCAAAAAAGCTGATGCCCTCCAGAAAAGCTGTTGTCTCTTTTAAATGAAAGGCTATAAACATCCTTTATAGCAAGTATGTTGAGCTGCAGTTACTTCCAGTCCCCCAATTTAATTAAAAGGGTCATATGATGTTGCTAAAAAACATTATTTTGTGTATTTGGTGTAATGCAATGTATTTATGCGGTTTAGAGTGCAAAAAATACTAATTTTTCATGTACTGTACATTTTTGTTTCTCTTCTAAGCCCTGCCTCCTGAAACGTAAAACAGAACTTACTTAAAGGTTGTGAGTCAGAAGCATATAATAACTCATAACTCTTATAAACTCATAACTTTTATAAAGAATATTTGTTTGGTTTTGAACCTTTGAAACTTTGGTTCTTTGCAACTTCAGGGAACAGCTTGTAACACTCCAAAGAGAAAAAAAATCTCAAATCACATCATATGACCCCTTTAAGGGCTAAAGGCTTAAGGGCTATACATATGGCAATATATTTGATTAAAAACAGAGGTTTATTTATTGTATACCTTTTTAAATTAGCTTTGAAAAAAGAACAACAATGACAGCAGAAGTATGGTGTAATATTTATTAGCTTGCTACCTTTTTTTTATTGCTTTCATGGCTTTGGAAACCTTTTTCCTCTGTGTCGCTATGACTATGTTTGAATAACTCAGGGTCGTTGAGACAAGCTTTGTTGTAGGAATTAATTACATACATGGAACTTTGAAAGTCAAATTGTCCATGTGCGGATATATCTGTGGCAGCTATATATATATATATATATATATATATATATATTAGGGGTAGGCATAGATACATTTTTTTTAAATTAATCTACATTAATCTAGATTGAAATGGCTCATTTGAATTCTGCCAAAGGCATTCAGAATATATGTGCTACCTAAATAATGAAGTGTAAATAATGAAAGTAAAGCCCTATTTGGTCGTCGGGATGTGGGCGTTAGAGAATGTTTTTTTTCACAGATGTAGTTGGTGATTTTAATCTAGTCCGAATCTGCCATGTCTGTGTTTTTCTCTCACAACCTCTGTGATAATTCTAGCGTTCGACTGCGATGTCTGCGATATTTTTCACAGCGCGTTTCCTTGTGTTTTTTGGCCAACGTGATATGCCGTTAGATGCTTTTATCGCACGCACATTACATATGTTTTGATATATATTAAATAAATAAATAAATACAAATAAAGAGCCAGATCACGTAAACTGTTAAGGCTGGCTATTGTAATATCAGCATCAGGTAAGATTACTCCCGTTCATTTCTGCACTCGGTTACATATGTTTTAATTATCAAAATTAAACGTGTTTACTACAAATAAAAAACATAATAGTTAAACTAAAGTAACCACACATTAACAGGGTTTTGCTATACTAGCCATTCAGCGTCACCATGGTATTTGTGATTATACTAATTGTAATCAATCTGAATGACTATAGGAATGCACGCATACAAAGTGTGTGATCTCTGTGACGCTCCGAGTTACAAAACAGACCCTCTCACCTCTGTAATGAACATGGAGGTGTTAGTCCCGTCCAAAATGGTTTATGAAAATCACGGACGACAGGTGATAAGAATCGCACATGTACAGTATTTTAGAAAACTAGTCCCGTCCGAATAGGGCTACAGTGCAATTTGGCTAGGTATACATCCGCACTAAAATATCAAGGTGAAACTCATCATAACTTGCTTAGTATAGACCCAGATCCCAACCCACCTTTGTGAATAGATTAACGGCAATATTTTTTTTTTTGCGCTATAAGAGTCTCGCATTTAACGCAGCATGTTAATGCCGATAACGACCCACCACTAATATATATATATATATACATACATGTGTGTGTGTGTATATATATATATATATATATATATATATATATACACATGTATATATACTGACTTGGAGATGTTGATCCCTTGCCTGACCTCGGCTAAATAAGAAAGAACAAGGAACAAAAATCCTACATCAGAGAAGAATACTCAGACCAATGGTAGCGCAAAGGTGTTTAAGAGCTAAAATGAGCTCCCCAATCAATTCACTTCTGTGACCTGATTCGAACTGCCAAAATAAATTCAAATCGAACTTCGTTTTGGTGTGATTTTTTTTTTTTTTTTAATGAAGTAATTTCAGTTCATTCTTTGATTTAGTTTGAAGTATATAAGGACCTTGAGATTGCTGATGTAGAGTAGAACATTAAGACTTCTCACTCACTGATTGTGTCAGTTCACTTGTTTTGATATTAATCTCTATGATATTAATTACAAAATATACACAATATTAATTTTGCACATAATATTAATAGTCAGTGGTTTGTAACAGTGGTTTGTTTCACTTGTGGTTTGGTGTGAAAGGGTTCTTTATACTGAACGATTCTGTCCCCCTCAGTTTTTTTTTCTATGTCCCTGTCAATATAAATGTATTGCGTGACATTTCCTTAGTATCTGGAGTCTATTTGTAGGGTTTTGTTGCATTTAATTTATAAATAAATCACTGGAAATGTCCTCTTACATAAAGCTGCAATCAAATGTCATTAATCTAGTTCCTCAGTCATGCCTGCATGGCTTCAAACCTGCAGCCTTTTTGTTAGCAGCCCACATGAGCATCCTGAGTCATTTCTAAAGTTCTAAATTTATTCCAGTGTAATACTTCACTCCAACCTGTTCTTTATTTATTGCAGACGTGCCAAACTGCGATTGTACCTGGAGCAGTTGAAACAGCTTGTGCCTTTGGGTCCTGATAGCACCCGTCACACCACACTGAGCCTGCTCAAACGCGCCAAAATGCACATCAAGGTATAAACAAATCAGCGTCTTTCTGACAGTATGCACAGCAGCAAAGAGGTTAGAGATGCTTAAAGCACTTACAGTCAGAAGGGAAGTTAATCAGGAACTGTCTACAGGAAGTTTATGTCACTCTCCATGTTGTAACTCCGATGACCCACAGTTGCTGACATGCTTGAGATAGTAATTTATTCCAGCTTAAAATCACTGAATCATCGCAGCATTATATGAGGCAATTGCTGAATTGGTATTCACAAGTTTAGGTTGTCAAATCTATGTGGTGTGACCCCAAAAAAACTTAATGATATTTGTAAAATAAATAAATAAAAAAACACTTGAAATAAGATGTCTTTTTACTTGATTACACCACATAACATCTTGGAAGTCATTAAACTGAAACTTTTCTTGACGTAGCACTTAAAGAGCTTTCCTTTTCTTTATCATGGACACTTTTTTATGCCATGGACTCATTTCTCTCCGTTTAATGAAAAGGGGCATAAGCCACAGTGGAATGGAAAGTGTTCAACAAACTGTCACTGCAAGTGTGTGAAAGAGAGAAGACAAAAGAAAACCCAGTACCATGTGTCTGCTGACCCTTTTGTTTCTTTCCTGTTTGTTACACAGTATTTCAGCTCAACCTGCCTGGTTTCCTGTCATGCAGCATAGATCGGTCTTTCTGTAAATGTGATTGTTTTTTTTTTTTAGCTGACAAAATTGTGGATTTTTCTTGCACTGTGCAAGCTCAAGCCGATTGTAGATGATACATGTCATGCGACATGGTGTCTCTGTGCGCTGTGGTTTGATCAGTGAAAACATATGCTCTGCAGAAGCTGGAGGAACAGGACAGGAAGGCTCTAAACATGAAGGAGCAACTGCAGAGAGAACATCGCTACCTCAAACGGCGCCTTGAGCAGCTCTCTGTACAGGGCTTAGAGCGTATTCGCACTGACAGTATGGGCTCCACCATCTCCACTGACTCTGAGCAAGGTATAGCACTGCTGAAATAATCTTATATGCTGCTATTCACCTACAATATGTTTTGAGCAATGCAATTGTACTTGCTACACATATACATGTATAAACCATGTGCTACATAGATAGTATCATGACCATAGTTGACTGTAGACCAATCGCATAATTGCTTATAAACACCATAAATATGGAGATATTTCTTGTTGCAATAATCCACATAAATAGATTATAATTCACAAATAAATTTAGAGATTTTTAAAAATTCACTGATCCACGGATACATTTTACTGTTGCAAACATAAATGAAATCCACAAATAAACAAAACGAGATTTACAAATAAAAAAAACATGTCAAACATAACTTTGCCAGACATTCATTTGTGAATCACATCCTCGAATTTTAGATTGCAGCACATGGATTGCTCATGGTGCATTTTTGAAGGTCTTAATGCACATTTGTGGATCGCTTTGTGTTTCTGGGATTTTGGCATGTTTTTATCATCAAAATGTGCTGACAAATAAATTCACAAATATGTGTATATGTTTATATATATATATTTGTGTGTGTGTGTGTATATGTATGTATATTAGGATTAAAAACTGAGCTTGCCAATTAACTGATTTTTATTCATTGATGATATTTTATTCAGCTGCATTATGAATGACCTGTATATATGTATGTGCTGTTGATTGCCACTGATAATTCAGCTCCTCACAAACAAACAGGAAGCAGTCTCACAGTATATATATATCCTTCCTGTTTGTGTATATATATATATATATATATACAGTAAAAAAAAAGTTGGTAACTTGGCCAGCGCTGGAAAAAAAAACTTAATAAGCACAGTTTCTCACAAGCATAACCATACCACTTGCCAACTTATTTATGAAGTCAAAACCAGTCTGTGGTAACTGACGGTATCTCAGAATTGCCATCCATAGAAAGAAATTAAGTTTAGCATAACCTTGAATATTCCTTTATTCTTGGGATCATTGGTTGAGGTGTAAAAATGAATGTTAATGAGTTATCATTTCTGTGTTTCTACAGAAGTGGACGTTGACATAGAGGGCATGGAGTTCACACCAGGTGAGGGTGATAGCGTGGACAGTGTTAGCGATGGCGAGGACCACTACAGCCTGCAGAGCAGCTCCAGCGATGGAGGCCACCATTCACATTCCCACAGATTACAGGCTCACATCTGCTAGGCCGTGTCAGACCACAACAGAGTGTCACCTTCAACATGTACCCATCAGCCACTCCCAGCTGGCAGGAAGCACCTGGCTGATTTCCACTCCTCAGAAAACTCTCTCCCCTCTCAACCCTTGCAACGCTTGATATCAAACCCTCGCTAACCCCACAAATACACACAGACAAGCAATATGTGGTTTTAGTAAGAACATGTGGTGTGGTAATGCAGTTTTAACTTGTCTGTTCTGCTGTGTATGTATGAGAAACTGTGGCTCCGTTCCAAAACCTAGTAACTGCCTAGCTGTCTCCTACATAAATGCAGTATCCTAACTGAAAAGGAAAAAAAGGTTTGTCACAAGGCAGCATGGTTTTCCTGTGCACTTTTTGGCTGCGTTTACACTTGCACAAAATCAGATTTTTTTTTTTTTACTCGCATTTGACACAGATCAGATATCGTCACAAAAATCTACATCCATTCTGAGCCACTTCCAAATGCAGTTTTAAATCAGATATATATTGGATATATGGAAATCCTGCCTTGTGTCTAAACATGTATATATGATTCATAATGGCATTCCAAGCCACCACTGGCAAGTGTATAATACTCTTATATATATATTAATATTCTTATATTATGAAGCACACATGCCATATGAAGGAAACTGTATATTAGGTAGGAAATTATGCACACACAGACACATTCAGGAGCACAGAAGACTGCTCAATGACTTTTATCAATAGAATAGATTCTCTACTGAACGCTGATTTTATTTCCAACAAAAAAGCGGGAACATTGCTGATTCTAAAATACTTAAACTCAGATTCATTATACAAAGACACTGCACAGATGCAGGTAATTCACATTCATTCAAATAAATGTAATCTCACAGCACTACTTTTTTACCATTTACATGTTCAGTCAAATTTTCACCAAAGCAATTGTTCTAGTTTGGACAGGAATAAATATATAATATATTGAAAGGACAAAAAATCAGATATGTGCATTCATGTTAACGCAGCCTATGTTCTATTCCAAAATTGGGGTGCAAGCCTATAATACCCAAAATCTATGCAGGCAGGTCACTAGGTCTGTGAATAGAACTTTCTTGTGTGCCAGTTCATTTTATGTTATGGGTTTACATAGGATTCTTGTGGGCTTCTTGAAAGTGCAAAGCATTAGGCACACTAATAGACTCCCTCATAGACTAATGGAAACGGAGCAAAAGGACAAAATTTCAGGGCACTTCTAAGAATGAATGAATTCTATTTTAGTATTCACTCCACACAGTTAAATTGACCATGAAGATTCATTAATTGGCTACTTTTTTTAAAAAAAAGAGAATATTAATATCTAATGGTTGATAGTAGGCTTTATGTAAAACATTCAGTAGTAAATGATGTAGCAATAAACTTGGAAAGCTGTGGCTTTCTTATGCAGTGAATTGATTTTGGACCAAGCCTGAGAGACTTGAGATGATGAGTAGCTCTGTTTTGTTTAGTTTGTGTGTGTGTGTGTGTATGACAGCATTCAAACTGACAAGTCAAAACTGTATAACCGTACCGTGTGAAGGTGTACAAGGGGAAAAATCTCTTTGTTTTTGAGGTGCTGGTACTGTCAGAAAATTATATAGATGCTTTATATAGATGCGTTAATTGTCTTTCCCCATAACGTACTTGCAATCATTTTTCAGCAGTATATGCAGTGCAGTGTGCAATATTCAGTAAATTAAACAAAGTTCTTTTTGCTGGGAATTACAAATCTTCATAGACAACCCCAGTCTTCAAAGCAGGTTAGACCAAAATAAATAACAAGACGAAACAGAAAAAACATAACAAATAACAAATATATATTTAAACAAAAAGCCAAAAAATGATTGGTTACTAAGAAAGATATTATATTTTCTGTAGTAGCTTTTGTATTATATTTTCCTAAATAGTCCTTAATTAAAAGACATAGATAGAGGATTATATGAAAATGACAGAAAATGAGGCCAGGCTAATTTTGTTTGGGAGAACTCTGGCATTTGTCCCTAACTCTCATGCTGTGCCTTGACTTGTCGTACTTGTCCCTGTTCTTTTCCCAATCTCTTTCATACATCCCTCTAACCCTGATCAAAACCACAACCTGCCAGTCTCTCACAGCTTCCATCCTCAGAATAGACTCTTCCTAGTCCTTTTGATGAGAAATTTGGGTTAGTCACCTCTGAGCTCCATCTTTTTTTTTTTTTTTTTTTTTTTTTAAAACGTGCTTTCCATTATGCCATGCAACATAATCAAATGCAACACTGATCATCTTCTCTTTTGGCAGCTCGTCTCACCCCATTGAAAAGCGTTATCAACTCTGCCCTTGAAGCTCTTTTCATAGTTTTTTTAAAGCTTCATAATAGCTGTCTTGTTATAGTTCTTATGCCTATGATGTATTTTGTATTTCAAACAATGAAGTGGAAGACCTTGGGAGTAGAGCATTGGAATCAATCATTAATGGCAGCTCGAGTCCTCCCATACTCTCCCAATGGTAGTTCCTGTTTAGTGTTAATGTATTTCATCTTCTGCCCATAAGAAAAAAGATACAGCAATATGATTATTTTGTTCGTAAAGGGGTGGGGTGTATTAGAAAGCAGCACTGTTTCAATATTATGGTGCATATTGTGACCAACACAGTTGTTTTTTTGTTTTTTTTTTAATCTCTCCATTCTCTTCAAACACTGAAAGAAGTATGAAAGCCCATTTTCTGCCATGAAATAATAAATAATAATAATAATAATTAAACAAATGAAAACTAAAAAAAAACATAAAATAAAAGGTAATTGTCTCACAGTGCAGACTTTGTTTTTCTCCAGACTGATTCTCAGGATTCTGACTTTTCCACATTTGTCAGTGTATACTGAATTTAGAGTTTTCTTTCCCTCTGGAAATTAGGTCATTTCTTTGTGGAGTTTTATATATTACTTTATGATATATATAAAAGCATATTAAAATGAGATATCATTTCAGAATTGCGACATCATTTTTTAAAATTAATATTTTTTTATTTCATGGCAGAAATAGTTTTTTTAATTATTCATTTATTTTTTATTTTGTGGCAGAATCGGGCTTCCAGAGGAGGGAGAAATTGTTTATTTTATTTGTTTATATATATATAATTTTTTTGTTTGTTTTATATCTTTTTTTAAAGCTACATTTTTAAGAAGAGTTTACATTTATGTCATGGATATGCCTGACTGTTGTAGCAAAATTATTCTTTTTAAGTGTGTTTCAGTATGTTGATCAAGTGACTTGTTAAATCAAAAAACCCTCTCGCACAGAACCTCCCATTAACATGCTTTGATTGAAAGTTAAGAGAATTAGGCATGAGTTTTTGTAACATCTCTAAGAGATTGAATCTTTCATTCGCATTA
>JAUYWG010000031.1:2789150-2805952 GCA_034779775.1 Enteromius afrohamiltoni
GTTGTACACGTGAAAGAAAATGGCATCGAACGGTCACATAAAGGTAAATCTAATAGCATCGAATTATTATTGTCATTATTGACCATGAATTATATGGGCGCAACGTTGCACATATAATATATGCACGAAAATAGTTTTAGATAGATTTTGACACCAACACGCCACTAACCAAATGTATTGTTAATTGGGTTCGATAAAGAAGCTAAAGACGTTATAAAGATTTGTAACACTATCGCTGTATTGTATTTGGCACATACATCACTTTTCTTTACATCCAATATCAGCAGCCAGTTGCGCACTGTTGAGCATGAAAATCTGCCACCACCATTGCTTTACTGCTTCTTCCTGGAGCCGAGCCTAATGCCGATAACGTTATAGCCAGTTTGGGCGTATACATGACTAACGTTATCCCATGTTAATTTGTGTGGGCGTGAAATAGGTATAAGGGGATAGTGTTAATACCTGTAACGTTGCTGGGCGGGCGGTACATTCGAAATTTTTACACTGTTTTGTATAAACGAAAAAAAAAAGGGTTTTAACGTTACTCACCCTCCCTAACCCTCCCTAACGTTACTCACAAAAAAAAAGGGTTTTAACGTTACTCACCCTCCCTTTAGTTTTTGAGCAATTTAGTTTATTTTAGGCTGATAACACACGTGGCAAATAGTTTTTGAGCAATTTTGCTGGGGGGCTTTTTTGAGCAATGCTTCATGGGCACTTTCCCACTGAAAATGGGTAAAAAATATCTATCTGCATAATTTAGTTCTGTCGTGGGCCCTGTGGGTCAACCGGTTGCCCGTTTATGGCAGCATTTACCAAAGATGCCCCATGTGTCAATGGCCTAATAATGTTAACCAGACAGTTGATGCCAATATTTAAGCTATTTCTTACTTTTCATATTGAAAACGTAACACTAGTCCGTAATATTCCTCATTAATCTTACTAGCCACTTTTTTTTCAATTATTATTATCATTATTTGGGAACTATATAGTATAACTGCTGTATGTACAAGCATATTTATGTTTTTTAATTAGTTAAATTAAGATAAACTAAAAATACTTCAATCAGTCTCATCTTGTTAGATATGCTTGTTGTGACTTGGCGGCAATAGGCTGTAACACACCTCTCACCTTTTACAATGTGCAAAAAGGAATAAATTCAATTTAAAAATTAAAGAAATAAAATATTAAATCCTCATATTTTGTAGAACTAGCATTAAAGCATTAGTGACTATCCTCTGGAGGAAAAGAATGAGAAACAGAATGAAATAAACCAGTTTTTCAGCTGCATTCTTAATTCTTCTATTCTCATGGTGTTTAGCAAATTGTCTTAGGATATCATTCAGGTTAAGTGACTTAGCTGTCCTCAACTTCAGTGCTTAAGACTCTACTTGATTCGGTTTGTTCAATAATGGCATTTAGCGGTCAGATATCTATGGCAACGCTTTAAATCGGAACTGAAACAGGCACTGCATGACTCATGTCCGAAACAGTACATTACATCCAGTATCAGTCACTTTCGTTGCATGCAAATGGCACAATTTTTAATATAATTTAACTATATTTTTAAATAAACAATCAATTAGTTTTGTCATTTTAGCATATTTGCGAATGTTGGAAATGTTTTATTAAATTAGCCAACTGCGGACACCCATCCCACATTCAGACATGCCTGTAAAACCTCATGTTCTCATAGATAGGAATAATTGGTGGATCTGGTCTTGATGATCCAGACATCTTGGAGGGAAGGACAGAACGATATGTAGTTACACCGTATGGAAAGGTGAGTGTCTTTTCATTGTGTCTAGTTTACTTTCTTGCATGCATCATTATGGGAGAGTACATATGGCAATGAATATATGCATTTAAAAAAAAAAAAAACTCAGAAGTTGAAATAACTGCTAATCATGGTTTGCTTCTAAATCATGTGTTGGCAGTAGTAACAGTTTTGTTGATAGGCAGAGCCAGTAGTGTGTTTACTCATACTCGTTTCTTCCTCTCTTTTGACAGCCATCTGATGCTTTAATTTTGGGCAAAATAAAGAATGTTGAATGTGTACTTCTTGCAAGGTAATTATACTTAATTGTGTATATAATACACAATCTACAATCTGATGATTAATTATAATATCTGCGGGTTTATATTTATCAAGGACAGAAGTCTAATCTAGAATTTTTTACCCTCTACAAGGCATGGGAGACAACACACCATAATGCCCACCAATGTCAACTACCAGGCCAATATTTGGGCCTTGAAGGAAGAGGGCTGTACTCACCTGTTAGTCACCACAGCATGCGGTTCCCTCAGAGAGGACATCCAGCCTGGGGACATTGTTTTGATTGACCAGTTTATTGATAGGTTAGTGTTAATTTCTCTATAATCATGCAACATCACAATTTTAATTTCACAAAAAAATCTTTTAAAAACGTAAACCAAAACAATCAACCGTGTAAACTTCTGGATTTGGAAGCTTAGAACCCTTTGAACACAAAACCCTGGGAACATAGGAATGACTTTCCCAAACCTTTGTTTTACAATCATAGAGCATCAAACAAGTTCATTTATTTATTTTATTCAAACCTAGATTAAAGTGCACTCAACGATAGACACTAGGGATATTCAGAGTTAAGGAACTGACTCCCCATCACTAGCATTTAGCATCCAGACACTATATCAGAACTACATCAATATCTTTAAGTATCTTTATCTTTAAAGTTTTGTCATTTTTTTCTTGTTTTCCAAATAGTAATATTGAACATTAATGTTTAGGGAAGAAAAATAGTTTACATTTTATTTACTTTTGAGCAATCTGGCCTTTGAGCAAGACAGCTCTGTCTTTAGATTCATTGAGCCATGAAGAGTAAAATAATGCTCTGCTATTTTTGTATCAGATATGTTGTATCTTTAAACTGTTTTGCTGCTTGTTAAAAATACAAAACAAAAAATAACTCACCTCACTGGCCAGGTTTTTTGTTGTGAACTGACTACTGCTATGCATTTTCAATGTGTAATGTTCTGTAGCTCCAGGAGCTTTTGTCAGTAAAGCCCCAGCAAAATCCAAATCCAGCTTCTTATCATTGAAAAAATACTGTATGCTCAACCTAAACTTAAAGTTACTTGGGCTGTCTTAACAAAACTGCTTAAATTGTAGTTAGAGAGAAATGTTTCGTAAGGAACTATCGCACAGCAGATATGTCTGTAGAATGACACAAACTGGCATTAAATTCAAACACATTCTTTTCACGTGAGTTTAGAAAAACCCCTGGCAAAATGTTGGTTTGGATGATATCAGCATATCCTTATTTTTGTTTTTTTGATGCAAATACATTAAAGTAAATTGACGTTATCATTAAAGACCAGCAATATACATTTTCATTTTGATAATATAATAATGGCAATATATACATGTTAAAGACAGACATGCCCCTTTGCCAGATGTGATGCCTGCTTACTGGTTTAAACTTGGCCCAGGTTTTTAAACTTTGAAAAGAGTCAGGAGGCTTGGAGCAATATATCAAGTTTAGTAACAAACAGCTCGGATGCCCAGATTAGGCAGAGCTGTAATAGCTGCTAATGGTGTTATTTTGATGAATCGAAAATGTAAGCATTTTGTATGTATAGTAATTTGTTTTGTCCTTTATCAGTGCAAAGTTATCACAAATTAAAAAAGGATTTATGCCAATATTGTCCAAAACCCCACTTTTCTAGGACGTTTTCACACTTTTGGAGGCCGGTGTGCATATAGTAATAGTCCCACTGCAACCACTCAACCGCTCTTTAAAGGGCCAGTTGGACTGATTTTTTTAATACATCACACTTCACACTCATTGACAAAACTCATTCATTGTTGAAGTGAACATTTGCCTGCATGATTATTTGAACCACCTTGAATTTGAAGGCACAGAGTGATGTGTCCAGTGCCCGATACTTATGATACTTGCTTCTCACCTGCTGTGCAGTTGGCTTTTTTTGTTCCTCTCATCATATTTAATCAGTTTGGTTCATATTGGTATCTTAATTTTCACACAAAAATGACACAACACTGAATTTAAGGACAACAAAACGTGTCCAGACATTCTATGATGGGCAGCCCACCAGCCCCCCAGGTGTGTGCCACATCCCTATGGCTGAACCTTTCTGCAACAGGACTAGAGAGGTCAGTGACATTTCCCAGCTCTCTGTCTGTCTTTCACTCCCTGTCCATATTATTATTCATCTGAGCATATCCTTATTTCTTTTTTTCTTTTATCCTCTTGCAGGTACTCGTGGAGGTTGCCCAGGGACTCGGTGTGAAGTGTCACACCCGAGGAACAATGCTGACCATAGAGGGTCCTCGTTTCTCCTCTCGGGCAGAGAGCCTAATGTTCAGACAATGGGGTGCTGATGTCATCAACATGACCACAGTACCGGAGGTGGTTCTTGCCAAGGAGGCCGGGCTGTGTTATGCTAGTATTGCAATGGCAACTGATTATGACTGCTGGAAAGAGCATGAAGAGGCGGTGAGCAGATAGGAACAGCTGTGTGTCTGTACAGTATGTGTGTGTACTTATCCATATTTTATGGACTATTCTGTTTTGTCAGCAGTGAGATAAGCGTGACCTCTTTTTTTATGACATACAAGGACACTCACATTCGTTAAAAAAAAAAAAAAAAATTAAACAAAATAATAATTTAAAATTTTCCTTGATCAGAGCTAAGTGGAGAGACAGTGTTTCAACTGGAGTCCATTTAGTTTTTCAGCATGGAGCTGAAACTGCCAAAATACACAGATTCAAACGGATTGCATATATAGATAGAGGACATTTTACCAGAGCAGATGGGCAAGGAATTGTATTTGTTTGTTTTTACAACCGGTTATTCCCTGGAGGTTTGCACTTTTAAATTATGCATGGTAATTTTTCCTGCTTCATTGTGTTTTTACACTATCCACAGCTGAACCTTTTTTTTTTTAGCTAATGTTTTGACATAATATGCATGGGCCAAATGTTGTATTTCCCACCAAACCCATTGCATTCGGCTTACCTGATTGATGCTTTCAAGAAAAAATAATAGTTTTCATTAGACAAAAACAAGATTTTTTCCCCCCTGTAGTAATTTAAAAGCAAATAGTCATTTTGGCATCTGAATTAATTTCTACAACCTTGGGTCCTTATATTTGTAGGTATTTTTTATTTCCCCCTATAAATGGAAGCATTAGCCTCTTCGTTACAAATGCCACATAAAAAGCCCTTTATTTAATGTAGTGAGTTTTTTTTATTATTATTATTCATTTCATTCTACACATAGTATATGCTTTGACAGTTAAACTGTACATAATATTTTGATGCCGTTTTAAAGAAAGGACATAAGAAAAAAAATGGAAATGTGTTCAAAGTTGTTTATATCTTTGAGTTTTTTTTATAGAATATTCATTTTTAAGTCAACAAACGCTCTTCAGATTATTGTTTGCGATAATCGGACAACTGGTTAGGCTGGTAGTTTGCTGCAATGTTTATTTCCTCCCACAGTTCCAGTTCCTGGGTTCCTGCTGCTGACCTCTAGTTTTCACTCCTCGCTTCACCACATCCTTTCATCCCTGTCCTGTTTTCTCATTCTCTCTCTGACTCATTCACAATCACACATATTTTGTTGCCAACCAATTAGTCAGTTCCTCTGAAGGAAATAGTCTAGTTCAGTTTTCTTTCTTGATCACTCATTTTCTTTTTCAGTTTACTTCAGGTTGACATTAGATCCTAACTTGTAAATCCACAATGTAACTAGTATAGCATTAATAAGAGACAATAGTCCATGTGTTGCTTGACCGCATGTCTTCCATTATTGGTTTTAACTTGTGATAGGTTATTCATGACTCATGGAAACCTTATCTGTGTTATCTGAGTGGCTACAGGCAAATGTGAGAATAGGAAGGCTTAACAGTCTGATATCTCTTTTGAGGATATTGTTTGTTTTTAGAAGTAAAGTTTAATTTTAAGAATAAATGCCATAATTTTAAGTTCAAACTGCATTTCTGCTTTTACCCTGTCAAACATTAATAGTTGATCTCTTGCTTGCTGGTCCATTGATTTTAATTTGCCCATTTCCCTTTTTTTAGAAACCTTCCTATACCAAAGCTAGCCTTTTTTTTTTCATTCCAGGTTTGCGTGGACAATGTTCTGAAGACCATGAAAGAGAATGCTAATAAAGCTAGCAGCATCCTGCTCACAGCAATCCCACAGATCTGTCAGCTGGACTGGGAGAGCACAATAAATGCACAAAAAGTGAGTTTAAAGCTCTTTAATAAATGTAAATTACAGATTTAGTTTTTATAAATATGTGTAATTATGTCCCCCCCCCCATGAATATGACATCTAAACTGAGTTTTCCTCTCTGTTGTTGCCCAGCTGATGTCACAGTCATCAGTAATGTTGCCCAAACATTAAAGTATCCGGCCTCTGAGGAGCCACCCAAGATGTTATGTCCACAGCTCAATCATGTTTCTGTAAACGAATGTGACATTTATACCACTGTTGATCTAAATAAAAAACAAAAAGGGTTTGTCATCTACCCTGTTATGGCTATTACTTTTGTCTTCAAAATGGTTGTTTAAAAATATACTAGATCTACTGATTATATAATTATTTTCAGTGCCTTTTAATTATAGCAGTAGTGTTGTTACACCTTGAAGTACCTTGTATAAATCAAAATACAACTATATTTTGTTTAGATATAAAACTAAATGCATGTATTTCATATAGAAATAAATATATGCATAAACATAAAATGTTTTTCCTTAGGAAAATTGTGTGGGATATTATTCATTGTGCCAAAATTCAGTGCATTGATGAAACCCCTCCATTTCTAGTCAGCGGCACATTGGTTTTCTAGCGATTGTGAAGAACAGCATATTTGTAACAAAAGTAGGTAAACTTTGCTTGCTTGTCAGAAATAAATAGCCTCCCTTTTTTACTTTTTTTGTCTGTCTCTCTTTAGCCTAGAGGAATTGTAACAGATGTCCGTGTATCGTGTTTCTTACTTTTATTTCCCTTTTTGGATTCGTTCTGATACGTTTCTCGTTGCTAATTCGTCGGAATCTCTTCAGAGATAAATCATTTGGTGTATTTAGCCTGTTTCTATATAAACCTTTAAATAATTAGCTATATTTTGTTCTTTCTTTCTTTTAGCTGTCTTTCGTAGGTTTCACAGGTCATTTGCAATATGCAGGAGCTGAACTGTGTAAATAAATAAATAAATAAAAAACTTTACGTTCTGCACAATATCAACATTTCTTTGCACTCAAAGCTGCCGAGGCGACTATAGGTTTAGAAGCTATAATATGCGTTATAAAGAACAAAAAATAAATAACGCGCATAGAGTATAGAGAGTTGAATTTATTTATCCTATCATAAAACCTCATGAACTTATCGAAAATATGTTATTTTCTTAGAGAACAGAGAAATATAAACAACGTCAATAGGATACTGAGCGCATAGCCTACCAAATAAACGAACGACTCCGTTATCTTTCCTATATTTAACTCCATTTGGCCACATCATTCAACATGCCAAGAACATATATAATGGATTTGTTAAAAACGTGATTTTTTTTAGCCGTAATGCTGCGTCCAGATAGATCCTTTTACTAGGGTGATAGAATATTATCATTAACGATTAAACATAAAAGCTGTTTTAATAGAGTGATGCCGCATGAAAAATGAACAACAGTCAACCATAAATTCTCATAGGAATAAAAATAATGTTTAATGCTTCAAACAGCATAACAATTCACAAACAGCAGGCTATTTTAAATTATTATTAGCCTACAAATAAAAGTCATAAATCTACTGCTGCCCCCATTCCTTTAATGTTGTGGTAAATATGTAGTTACTAAAAAAAAAGGAAAAGAAAACAGCGTTTAAATACTATTGAGAAATTCGACCACGTCCACATGGCCAGCCTGCCGTGCCACATCCAATGGTCGCAAATTGCTGTAATCTGTTGCATTGGGATCGGCGTTAAAGCGAATTAAAAGCCGCACGGTGTCTATGAATCCGGTTCTGGCAGCATCGTGCAAAGGTGTGCTTCTTGTCCTGGGATCAGGCACATTAGGATCTGCTCCATATTCCAGCAGCAGGTGAACCAAATGTGTGTTACCCATCATCACCACCTGCGAGGGTTAAAAACAAAACACGTTGTTGTTGTATCAATGTTTTTAGGTATAAATAATCGTTCCTTCCTTTCTATTAAAAACACAAATAAATAAATAACCAAACAAACATACTGACTGCAATTTACCTACTTTAAATAGTTTTTTGAATCAGAAAGATTTTCTTTCGTTCGGTAAGAATGGTAGTGCAGTGCAGGCTACGACAGTATAACAGTTCAACAACATTAATAATTTAACTGCTCGTGATGTAACATTTGTTTTTATTATTATTTAATATCGTTTTTAGGTTAGTGTGTATCATATGAGTATGTCCACTTTGTAGCCTATAGGCCTAATCTAAACATATTTCGTTAAAATTAGCCCGACAACTGGAGGGTCTAATCAATCAATCAGTAAAAGTTTCTGATTTTTTGCTGTCTTTGTGTATGCTCGTTTTAGGATTGCTGAACTATTACATCGTCTCCCCAGGCCTTTTATTTAACCTCTCTATTTTGGAAATCCTGCGCAGAATAGAATGGGAGCATCGCAGCATTAGTAACAACATCATCATTAGAACAGACTGGAAATTAGCTACGAGGTCAAATTGCTTTCAGACATGACTACAGCCCTCCTGAAGTGACAACAGGACAAAAAGATTGAGTTTTACAATAATCTGGATTATAATATTTGTACCTCACTGAGACGGTGAACGTTGATGTGGGATATCCTATTTTGGTTTTACAATAGTTTATCGTCTGCCAAAATATCAAACAGTAACGTTTTCTATTATTTACAACAGTTTTTTTTTTTTAAATTCCTTTACACAGTTTAGGAATAGCATAAACTTAAAAAAAGGATTTATGAAAAAGCCTAAAATGCGACGATGAAATAATACTACGCAAAATATATGAAACTCAAAGAAACCTATAGAACTGGATTCATTTCTTATTTTAGAGTAGCTACATAATTTTATATCTTTATATTACTATATTAATTATTACTATCAGTATGCTGTTGTGAGAATGTGCTGTCCTTTGGTTAAAATATCACATCTAGGCTATTTAAGAAAATAAAGACAAGGCAATACTTTTTTTTCCTACGATCTTGTCAGGTCATGTGTGTGTGTTTCTTCTTGTAAAACAAAAGAAATATTTTAGCATTAAAGATAACTACACATACAGGATAAATAGCCTACTTTATTCAAATGTTAATAATGTTCTAATACATTATAGAAATATTAATATTAAACAGATTTTTTTTCATAGCTAAAGCCTATTACAACTGCATTATGGTTTACATATTTCCAAACCGTTTACAATGAGTATCACTACTCTGTAGACAACGTAAATATTAAATCATAGTAAATAATATTTCTAATAATAAATATAGATCTATAAAATCCTATTAAACCGAGTGTAAGAACAAATTTAACAAAATTCTAAAGTTAGGCTGGGCTATTAAGTTATAGGCCTTTTACCATAATATAAATAACTTCGTATAATATTTCCTTTGAGCGCGTTTGTATTTTTATATTTAATATTTGTACATCTGCAGTCCGTTTTATGTTTGCATGTTTACTTGTTTATTTAAACCTACCTGTATAGGTGTTCTTCCGAATTTGTTAACGCCATTAACGTTCACTCCGTTAGACAGTAAAAACTGAACATGGCAAGTACTTCCAGTCGCGGCTGCTTTGGTCAGTTCATCCTCGTCATGCATCATTTTCCTCATCGGTCCACTGAAGGATTTCGCTTTGACAGGTAGAAGCGATAAGGAATCATCTACTGGATATGCAACTGCGGAAATAATCAGAGATCACATAATTTTCTCTTTCCCCAGACGAAAAAGGATCCTCTGAGCTGGGTAAATATGTTAAATCGACTTCTTTATAAGGCTGTTGTGTCTTATAATTATTGCACATATAGGGAGATATTTGTTCGGACTTGCCTGCTGAACGTCACAGCAAACTGTGCTGCAGTAGTGTTTGAACTGCGCATGCGCTCTGAAACCTGATCCAGGAAGAGTAGTAGAAGCAATGACACAGTAAGGAGAGTAAAACCGATATTGAAGATATTTAATATCAGTCGCGATAACTGATTCTGTGGAGTTTTCTTTGCTGGTGTCCAATTCTAGGCTAATATATAGCAAATCAGACAGATTCAGATTGTGGCATTTTGGATAGGGTCTTTGGGAAGAGTGGTTATCCAGGGAAAAAAACCTAAACATATTTTTTTCTGAGTATGTACTGTATGTGTGTATTATTATTATTATCATTATTATTATTTTTTTTAAATAAAGACGCGAAGTTATAGCTAATAATGACGACTCAGCACCACAAAACTGAAATAGATTTTTAAATGAGTCGTTCTATACAGAGTATTGAGGTGGCTGCTACACTGCTATTTCAATGTAGCCTATTTATTCATTATTAAGTCATTTCAGTATAGTTCACCTTTGAGGAACACCACTTATATAAACATACAATTAGGTTAGATTTGCACAGGTTACTTATTTAAAAAATATATTCTCAAATGTTTGATTAGCTGCACACAGACCAGCATCTGAACTGTATAAAGGACGGGTCATCACAGGCTGTCACACTGTTATGTGTTTCCCTGTGTCTTTGTGATCATCTGTTCCACGTGTTCCTTGCGTTTGTTTACTTTATCCATGTGCCTTACCTTGTCTGTAACCCCGACCATCTCATTAGTGTTTCACTCCCTTCCAGTCTTGTCTTCAGGTGTTATGTATCTTTGTGTTAATTAGTTTGTGTATTTAAAGCATGTTCAGTTCAGTCTTGGTTGTCTGTCGTTAAAGTTACCATGTGTATTATGTGTTTATCTGCGTAGGCTGCGCACCTTTGCCAGCACTTCATGTTTTGAGTTCAGTCTTGTTATTAAACATTTTTATTTGGAATTCCCTGCCTCTAAGCCTCTCTGCCTCCCGCTGAGAAGCACGGCCGCAACAGGACCGGTGTAGTGCCGAATTTTTACCCCTAGACTCCCCTAGTTTTGGTAGGTTTAGTGTTAGGTGTGGGGGAGGGGTTATGATTAGGAACGGGGTAAGGATTACTATTGATTTCAACGAGGGGAATCATCATTCAGCAGGGAGTCAAAATTTGGCACAACACCGGCACGCCAGCATTACAGAATGACAGAACTAACACAAACAGATGGCGTTCACTGTAAGATTCATGGCTCTGGTCATCCGTGCTCCGTCCTTTGAGGATTTCACGGTGAAATTCCATCAACTCACCGCAGAATCTGAGCTCGGAGACGCTGTGCTCATCAGGCTTTTTAAAGGCGCAAGATCGTGAAGAACAGCCGTCTTTCTGAGCCTTTTGACGGTCTGGGCTTATACGGGGAAATTCACACAGTCTGCGGACGTCCCGTCAGTGGATCACCCGGCCCCATCAGCGTCACCTTGTGCTTTTCCCGAGAGCGAGCAGCGAATAGCGATCATCTCTGTCACGGACAGCGATCCGCCATCACTGCCCCGTGCGCCGTCCTCTCCTGACATGGACGTCGATCCGCCATCACGGCCCCGTGCGCCGTCCTCTACTGTCGCGGACGTCGAACCGCCATCACTGCCCTGTGAGTCACTGTGGCCTGAGCCGTTTGAACCTTCTAATGACTGTGAATTATCGTGGCCTAAACTGTTTGAATCTTCATGGCCTAAACTGTTTGAATCTTCTAATGACTGGCCAGAGCCTGCTGTGCTGCAAGAGCCACAGTCAGAATCTGTCACGCTGCTAGAGCCAGAACCACAGCCAGAGTCTGCCATGCTGCCAGTGCCACAGCCCGGGTCCCCGTTACCTAAGCCACAGCCTAAAGAAAAGGTGAGCCTCCCCAAGAAAATTTTGGGGGAGGGCTATAGTGTCCTACAACAGCCAAGGGCTGCCCACGAGTCACCACTGCCACGGCCTCCCAGGGCTCCTGATCTGCCTTCCAGGGCTCCTGATCCACCACGGCCTCCCAAGGCTCCTGATCTGCCACAGCCTCCCAAGGCTCCTGATCCACCACGGCCCCCCAGAGCTCTTGATCCACCACGGCCTCCCAAGGCTCCTGATCCACCTCCCAGGGCTCCTGATCAGCCACAGCCTCCCAAAGGTCCTGATCCACCTCGGCCCCCCCAAGCTCCAGATTCGCCGTGGCTATCGTTGGTCTTTGGCATGTCCTGGAGGTCCTTTTGCCCTGTTTAGCCTCCAGGACACCCTCCATCCCCTTCCCTGTTGGGGGTTTGCTCCACCTCTGTGCCACCACCCGCCTGTTGCTGTGTCTCCTCACGTCTAGAAGCTGCTCCTAAGGGGGGGGCTCTGTCACACTGTTATGTGTTTCCCTGTGTCTTTGTGATCATCTGTTCCACGTGTTCCTTGTGTTTGTTTGCTTTCTGTATCCATGTGTCTTACCTTGTCTGTAACCCCGACCATCTCATTAGTGTTTCACTCCCTTCCAGTCTTGTCTTCAGGTGTTATGTATCTTTGTGTCTTGTGTCTTGTCTTTGTGTCATCTCAGTCTTGGTTGTCTGTCGTTACCCTGTGTGTTATGTGTTTGCAAGGTATTAAACCTTATGAATTTTGAAGTTTATCTTTTCCAATATGTTTTAACTGATTTTTACAAATTAAGGGGCGTTTTTTACCTTTATAAAGTGATATTTTCCTAAAACTGTCCATTATCTTTTGAGTCTAATTCTTGAACTAGAACAGTAAGACACTGGCCTGTTACTAAGCAAATGAAATCAACACAAAAGCTGTATCTGAAGTGGCATTTAGATGTATTTCTTCTCTGTTTAATCCTAAATTAACTATTTAATTTATTGCTTTCTTTTACTGCACAAATGTAAAAAAAACATCTAAAATGTGTCCAAAAATTTCTCATCAATGACAAACAGACACCAAAAACAGATTTTCAACATCATACAATGTCACAGATCCCAATTTTATAGAAACAATGAATTAGAGCAATTATCCTCAAAACTGTTTGTTTATAAAAACAAATATTGATATTCAGATGAAATGACAAAATTAAGAACAAAGCCATTCATCAAATCTGTTGAGATGAGATGTTTTTGCAAAACATAGTTAGGTGGGTGTCTGTCTTACTCAGTAGAACTGTTTTGAAATATAACTGGGGATCATATTATGAGCTAAGCCTTCTTTTATTTGATTATTTTGAAAAAAAAAAAAAAAAAAAAATAGAACCAATCAGAAGATTGCTTTGTTCATGTCACGCCGTCACTTTCACCTGACCCTGGATCAGGATTCATGGAGAACACCCAGTCACTTGTCACACGATCACAATCACCAGATTATTAACACCTGCCCGTCATCAGCACCTGCACTAAAGATCGCTCATCCAGAGACTCGATGGCTGAGCTCAAGGTTAGACGCTCATTCTAACCTTATCCTGTTGCTTACAACAGTTTCGTCTGGTCTTCGGACAACCCACCTCGTCACTTACTACCCATGATGAACTGCTGCAACTTCGCCAAGGTGATCTTCCCATCCATGAATATATTCTTTTCCGTACCCTCTCATTATCTAGTGGATGGAACGACACAGCACTATTGGCAGTGTTCCGACGAGGCCTAAATACCAGTATTCGCCAGCAGATGGCTATCTATGACGATCAGACTTAACGCCTTTCTGAAAAGAGCAGTTACTATTTCCCAACACTTATCTGCCTGTGAGACACCTGTTACCACCTCAGTAACACAGAAGAACCCATGCAAACCGACTCCTATAAGTTAACACCTCAGGAACAATCCATAAGGATACGCGAGGGGCGGTGTCTCTATTGTGGTGTGCCATCTCACCGAATCACCAATTGTCCTGTGTAACCACCTCGTGTGGTGGTGAGTACTGGTCACTTCAATCAACACACTATTCCATTAATTGATGTGATGTTAATCATGAACACTCACCTATTTCCCATGAAAGCTTTGGTAGAATCTGGTGCTGCTGGAAATTTTATCTCCTCCCAGATGTGTTGATGCCTTTCGGATTCCCACACAAAGAAATTATATACCTTATAGGATCATCACCATCCAAGGAAAGCCCCTGGATGCCTGACCCATCACACCATCCCATGGATCTCACACTCCAAATCGGTTGTCTACATCAAGAGACAATAAATTTCCTTGTACTCCCTGAATCCTCAGTTGACATCCTACTTGGACAACCTTTGATGATGAAACCTAGTCCTACCACATGCGTATAACCTCATTCATATTCCTAGTAGAGACTAGTGGCCACTATGAGTATTTAGTTGTTAGTTTGGCCAACTCACCCTCGATATTCCAAAATTTCATGAACAAGATTTTCCGGGACATGTTACACCAGTTTGTAATCATTAATATAGACTATATCCTGATCTATTTCAAAGATCTACCTACCCATGTCTCTCATGTTCGGCAAGTCCGGCAACTGTACCTAAAAGGGGAGAAATGTGAGTTCCACTTGACTCGTGTACATTTCCTGGGATATTACATCACCCCAGAGGGAATTGAGATGGATCCTCGGAAAGTAACTGCAGTGCAAGATTGGCCCGTGCCTACCACCGTAAAGGAGTTGCAACGCTTTCTAGGATTTGCAAACTTTTGTCACCACTTCATAAAGAACTATAGCCAAATTTCCTCAGTCCTTACCTCCCTGTTGAAAAGAGCAAAGAGAACCATCACCTGGACTCCCGCAGCACAAGAAGCCTTCACCTACCTGAAAGCGGCATTCTGCACTGCACCAATTCTTAGTCATCCTAATCCAGACCTACCTTTCGTTGTTGAGGTGGATGCCGCCAGCACGGGAGTTGGAGCCACCCTTTCACAATGGCACAGTCACTCATCCACTCTACACCCCTGTGCTTACTTCTCAAAGAAGTTATCAGCTGCCGAGCAGAATTACGACGTGGGTAATCGAGAGCTACTTGCCATCAAATTAGCCCTCGAAGAATGGCGTCACTGGCTTGAGGGAGCACAACATCCTTTTACCGTCATTACTGATCATAAAAAACCTCCAATATCTGAGAGAAGCCTAACCCCCTCAAGCTAGATGGGCCTTATTCTTCACCAGGTTCCATTTTAAAATTTCCTATAGACCCGGATCCAAAAACACTAAGGCCGATGCCTTGTCACCTCTCTACCAGCCTGATCCCTCACCTGAAACTCCTGAGACCATTCTGCCACGAGAAACCTTCCTTGCACCAGTGTAGTGGACCATAGACACCCGTATACAACAAGCCACACTACAGGAACCAGCACCACCAGGAGGACCAGCTAATAAACGGTATGTCCCACAAATACTTTGTAAAGATCTGTTGGATTTCGTTCATGCTTTCCCAGGGTCCGGGCATCCAGGTGTTAAACGCACCCTCACTCTACTGTGAAACCAGTACTGGTGGCCAGAAATGGTACGAGATACTTACCGATATGTAAAGGGGTGCTCCGTTTGTGCCATGTCCACTACACCTCATCGTCTACCCGAGGGTAAGCTGGTACCACTACCAATCCCTGACCGTCCCTGGTCACGCATAGCTATCGATTTTGCCACTGACTTACCTAATTCTGATGGTTACACGACCATATTAGTTGTAGTGGATCGATTCTCTAAAGCCTGCAAACTCATACCCCTAACTGGTCTGCCCACAGCCATGAACACAGCTCAACTTCTGTTTTCCCATGTTTTCAGGCACTTCGGGATCCCTGAGGATATCGTATCTGATAGAGGAACCCAGTTTACCTCCCGTGTCTGGAGAGAATTCTTTCGGCTGCTGGTTGTGTCCGTCAGCTTATCCTTGGGGTACCATCTGCAGACGAACAGCCAAACCGAGAGGAAGATCAAGGAGATCTCCCATTATCTCCTGTCTTACTGCCATGACAACCAGGACTCCTGGAGCCAGTATCTGCCGTTGGCCGAATATGCCCAAAACTCTTTAAGGCAAGATTCCACCGGACTAACACCCTTCCAGTGTGTTCTAGGTTACCAATCTCCACTGTTCCCGTGGAACGATGAGCCGTCCTCAGTCCCAGCTGTGGATTACTGGTTCAGAGAGAGAGAGAGAGAGAGAGGGTTTGGGAGTCAGCACACATTCACCTCCAATGAGCTGTTAGGAGGCACACAAGGTGGGCTGATGCACGCCGTTCTCCTACACCAGTATATCAACCTGGAGAATTAGTATGGCTATCCACAAAGGATATAAGACTCCGAACACCCTGTTGTAAACTAAGCCCCAAATACATTGGACCATTCCCCATACTCAGGCAGATCAATGAGGTCACCTACGAATTAAAGCTTCTACCACATTATAAAATGGCACCCACCTTCCATGTCTCACTTCTCAAACGTCACATTGATCCAATGTTTCCTCCCTCCACAGACCAGCCGGAACCCCCTCCTCCACCCGAAGTCGAAGCTGCAGAGAATATCTACCGGGTCCAATCCATCCTCGACTTCTGGCTGCGCAACGGGCAACTCCAGTACCTAATCGAATGGGAAGGTTACGGTCCAGAGGAAAAAAGTTGGGAAAACTGAAATGATATACTTGACCCATCCTTAACTGCCGAATTCCATCTAGCACATCCCACCTTTCCAGCTCCTAGAGTTCGTGGCCACCCTCGCCGTCGGGTTCGAGCGTCAGGAGCCGCTCGTGGAGGAGGGGGTAATGTCACGCTGTCACTTTCACCTGACC
>JAUYWG010000031.1:2814413-2847165 GCA_034779775.1 Enteromius afrohamiltoni
ACCTTTTAAAGTATTCAAATATCTTGGATGAGACATGAAAACAAATTCAATTATTTTAGTGCAAGTAAAGCAACAAATGTCCCTTTAAATCCAAGTACCTCTTCTTACTGGAATTAGTTCACCTGTTTCGAGTCTTTGGGTTTGAGTTGTTCGTTCATCACGTGATAGCCTCATAAGCAAAACAAAACTCAAAAAGCATGGGGGTAAATTTTATTTAACAGTAGGGGGGCGAGCAATTTTTGAAGGGGACACAAATAATACACTCAAATTGTACTTTAAAGATATGTCAAAACTGTGGAAGACATTGCTTCTATCATTGTAGCATGGAGACTGCGTTGTTATGGTTATTTAACAGGTTTAATGAAAAGGCAGATTTTTTCTTCAAAACCATGCAATGTTTGTTATGTTTTTTACTGTCGAGTCGCTCTCTCTCTCTGCCACGACGATCTCGTAGGCTGCACTGAACTGATAGGTGTGTTCTGCCGATTTGTGCTACCCTGCCAGATTTTCCTACCTCCCATTAAAAATGCTACATGTCATCCTACCTGTTATGTTTTATTAATGTCTACACATACCCCAACCCTTAACCTACCCTTACAGTAATGCAAATATAGTAATCATGAGTTATATTCAGGGTTTCTACCTATTATTTTGCGTTTTATTAATGTCTACACCTACCCCAACCCTAAACCTACCCTTACAGTAATGAAGACACATTAAATATTGTTGTTCAGGGTGAGAAAAAAGAATGCAACATTTACGTGGGCGTGCGCTGTAAACCCGGGTAGGAAAATCTGGCGGGTAGAAAAAAATTCAGAACACCGCCTTACAAAACAATGCATTCTGGTAAGATCATTTGTCCGCCTTTCGATCACATGTGCCATCAAAGTACCGCGAAAGCAAAACGAGAGCAGCCGCACAGGTCAGGCGCTGCAAGCCTTGATGACGACACACTTTATTCTCATTGGTCAGATTATGTGATTTACAAGAACGATGTGTGCTGCCTTTTTTCTTTAAAAAAATTCCTGTATGTAATCAATCTTTATATCGAATATCTGATATTCAAACAAAACATTCATGATGAAAATGAAGATTAGGCGATATGGTAAATATATATTCGTATTGTATAAGAGTAAAAAACTGGTCGACCAGGGGCCGTTTTTATGGATGTTGTGAGAGGCATCACTACACTGAATCACTGAATAAACCGCTTAGTTTTGCTGAGTAAACCAATCAGGATGCTCTTTGTCTAGCACGCACTATGAACAGGCACACGCAAACAGTTGTTACTAGGCAACAAGCATAACAATGACACAGGTGCTCACTCGGGGGGTGGGAGATTCTTCTTCTCTCTCTCTCTCTCTCTCTCTCTCTCATTTACTCCGTCTGCGCGCATTGTAAGATGTAAGATGTATACATTAACGCGCTTTCCGGCGTGGTGTAGATTCCGGGATATTTTGTACAATTTGCGGGCATCGGAGAGCCACTATCAATATACGGGAAACTAGTGCTGGGGTGGCAAGGCTTTTTCCCGGTAGTTCCGCCTCTGCATGTTACCAAGATAAAACTGATATTTCCACTCCCAGTTCCTCTTCCCATTGCCTCCTTATATGGTCTAGAAATGGGGAGGTGTTTTTTTTTTTTTTTATAAACTCCATATTTATTTAACAATATGTCAATATTTATCAACTCATCTATAACGCACCCTTCAGGTTGGTTCAAGGAAGGAGAGAAATGTTTTTTAATAAAGCTACAGATATTAGTCCGTTCTTAGCTGTTGGAATAAAATAAATGCGCCGTCTTTAAAAAGGTCCTTAACACAACTAACTCCATTTCTAGACCACAATTGAAATGCAGAGTTTATAACACAAGGGGGAAACAAAGGATTCAGTACAATTGGGGCAGAAGGCAATTCTTGTTTACTAAAGTAAAGTCTGTACTTTGACAATATTGTAAATGATCCACAGACTACTGGGTTATTTGTAGAATAGTGTTTGGAAGTAAAACACAGAGTGAATGTCTCTTGTTTCAGTTAAATGTTCCCCCCTCAGTTTGGAAGGACTTTAATCTGCTCGAGCCCATATGTATCTGCATACCCTGATGCTACCATCCCTGGATCTAGTCCACCAGAAAGGGTGGAGCCGACTGCTATATAAGTTGACTCTGAGCACCATTTCATCAGAAATTTGAGCTTCAAGAGCTTCGTTTCATGTGCAGCCTTACTCAATGCGTTTCCATTTATTTCAGCAACAGGATTATTAAAGGATGGATCTTTAGCCTCTAAAACAGTATTCGTCACACTAGGGAGTTGTAATGACTTCGGTTGATGAACATGAAGTATTCACAGTTCCTAGCTCTATCCATTCCGCTGTGTTCTGTTAGTCCACTGGCTTCGACTGGGCTCCCTCGTCCCTCTGGCCCTGACTTCAGTCAGTCGTTGACCATCCGCCACCTCAGGACTCCACTCCTCAGGCTGCTTTACATCCCTCTGTCTTTTCGGCTTCATTAGGCTCCTCTTTCACTGGGCTCCACCTCAGGCCTCTGTAGCCCTGGCTCCACTGTGGCCTTTTGGCTCTAAACCTCGGTTGCCTGAGCCATCTGTCCTGCCTAGTCCTCCTCATCTCCACCTGGGCTCCACCACCAACTGCTCCACCGCCGTTGTTCGGCCCCAGGTAATCATCTCTTCTTCCAACATGGCTCCTCCCTCTGTTGGCTCCACAAATTATATTAGACTACCGTCATTTATAATTTATCCTTATCTTTGTCTCTGCATCTGTCGTCTGACACAGCAGTGCAACAACTACTAGGTATGTAAAAAAAGTTCTTAAATTAATCTAAACTTGGAAATTAAAAAAAAAAAAATCTCACATGCCCCAAACCTAGGTCATCTTACATTCCATAAAGTTGATTTGGGATAAAGCAGTATCACACAAGTGCTGTTTGTGTCCTGAACTGCATGTGTACAAATGTGATACTGATTTTATACAACAGTTTAATAAATAGACAGCCTTACTGCTAAACAACTTGAATATTGTTATATTTCAACAGTTTGAACGAAATCCATGGAATTAATCATTAAGATATTTGCTGCCACCTACCGGCAGTTTTATTTCATATTTAGAGTATAAATTCATTAAAAATAATTTAATATTTTAATGTGAATACAAATATCAAAGAATATGAGGATATAGGTATAGTCACCCAAAAATAGGAAGAAAAAAAGTAATTTTATGTGTAACTAATTTGCAATTAATTAGATGAATCAATTGCCACATTGTGTAATTTAAATTAATATTTTAAGCACTTGACAGCCCTAGTAAAACTAAATGGTTTATTTTTATTGAAAATAAAAATTTAATAAATAAAAATGCAAATGGATTTTTAAAAATATGACTACAATGCAAACACAAAAGTGCACTGTATAGTAGTGCATTGAGCAGTTAAAAACAGTTTTAAAAAATGGGTCAAGTTTTGTGTTTTTTCTTAATGTAAAGATGTAAAGTTCTGGCAATTGTTCTGGCACACAGAACATGCCCAAAGAATCCATAATCTCCTGTGCAGTTTTAACAATTTGTCTTGTTCCTCTGTCTACTCTTAACAGTCTATCCAGTCATACACAACACTTTGCACCTAGTTTCCTGATGTCTGTCAAATAAGCAAATCTTTCCATTCTCCTGTTTTAGCCAAACACTGTGTTTTGTAATACAGTCTGGATGGCGTGGTAATGTTCTGGCCACTAGATGGCAGAGAATGAATAAAGATGGCACAAGTTCCCTCACACTGCACCTGTCTAATTATACATTAGCTTGTAATATGCTACTTGACAGCAATAATCTCAGGTGAGTGGCTTCATTTAACGTTTATTCATAATCTCTAGCCAGTTTCAATCAGTTATTAGGGGGTGAGATTGAATAATGAGTAGATGCATACGTTTATGTATTGGTGTATAAGTAAACATTCAAAAAACTAATTGTGCGTGACTCTTATGCTTACTAAGCAGCTATTTATTTAATAATAAATACAGAAATATTAAAACTATTGTTACAATTTAAAGCTGTTTTCTGTTTTAATATATTTCCAAGTGTAACGTTCATTGTTACATTCATGCAGTGTTGACTTATGAAATCATTCTAATATAATGATGGATTGCTGCTTGAAAACATGCCTTATTATTGTCAGAGTTGAACATTGTTTGTATATTTATTTAGTTAGTAAGTAAGTGGAAACAGTGACATATTTGATATAAATATATCACCCAGCAATGACAGGGTAGGTAGTTATATCTGGGGTAATTGGATAGTTGATTAATGTAGAAATCCTGAATTTAGCTTTATTAAGCTAAATGCAACCTTTTGTAATTAGAATGAACAAAGAACATGAAATTACTTTAGGGTTAACATAATTTAAAGGCAAAAGAAATCAAACTTTTCAGAAAGAAAACTTGTAAAAGGTATTTAATGTTCTTATTTATTTTCAAATGTGGAGGAGCAAAGTACCCGTCAAGTGTTTCTATGCTGGGACACCTACCCTAAGGGTTTCCAAAAAATGGTCAGATTTTACTGTACTGTACCTCTAGAGGCACTGCTGGGCTTCTGCACAGACAGTATGTGGCAATTAACAAATAGGTTCATCTGAATGTCACCAGTCTCTCAAAAAGGATGTATTTAGCAGAATCTATAGGCTGCAATGGAACAAAAATGAACAATTAGTGAAAAGTTAGTTTAGGGGCAGCTAAATCTAAAATTGATGACATTATGAAAATAGACTGCCTCTAATAAACAAAATGCAGCATTTAATGAAGCAGTTTTTTTTTTTTGCAAATGAATGCATACACACACCAATAAAAAAATGTGAAAATGTTTGTTAACTTTAAATATGTATTATATCATTGAAACGTAGCAGAATATGTAATAGAATATGGTTCTCAATTAGAAATGTAAGCAAATTTTAAATATTTGATGCCAAATATCTCCAAAACTCAAGTACTCTTATATGGTCTCTTAGTCAATGAGTGTGTTGTTTGGGGCTGGTTATGATGATGGCGGGGATGGGATGGGTTTAAGGGGTTGGTGAATTATGGTGGAGATGTGATTAGAGGGGTTGAAGTGGTAAAAGAACTATAGGGGGATCCTTCAGCTTCCAGAAACTGTATAGACTTTGAATCCTTAATTATCAACAGGGGCCCAGTGATGTGCCATCCAAATACAGAAGACTGTTTTGAAAGTAAAAGACTATTTAAACGTGTGAACATATGCATGCTTTTAGAGACCGAATGGGGGAGTAATTAAGGCCTGTTGAATAGGGTGTTTGTGAGAAAAAAGAAATACAATCAAAAGCATAAGATGCATTTCAGAAGCAGAATGTTTACTGTTGAATGTTCTGAAAGGGGGCTTATATATAGTTATGGCAAAATTGTTAGAACCTCTGAAGTTTTTCCCAAACATTAAAGCATTAACACATTTTGCTATACACGTTTATTCCCTTTGTGTGAATTGAAATAAAACAAAAAAATTGAGAAAAATGTCACACAAAACTCAAAAAATTCAAAATTAGGGATAAATAAGATTGTTTCAAGCATGTGATGCTCCTTTAAACTCACCTGGGGCAACAGGTGTGGGCAATAAAAAACAAACAAACCTGAAAGCAGATTAAAAAGGAGAGAAGTTCACTTAGTCTTTGCATTGTGTGTCTGTGTGTGCCACACTAAGCATAGACAACAGAAAGAGGAGAAGAGAGTTGTCTGAGGACTTTGTAAAAAAAAAAAAATAGCAACAGTCGCAAGGTTACAAGTCCATCTCCCAAGATCTAGATTTGCCTTTGTCCGCAACATTATCAAGAAGTTTGCAACCAATGCACTGTAGCTAATCTACCTGGGTGTGGATGGAAGAGAAAAATTGATGAAAGGTTGCAACGCAGGATAGTCTGGATGGTGGATAAGCAGCTTCAAACAAGTTCCAAAGAAATTCCAGCTGTCCTGCAGGTTCAGGGAGCATTAATGTCAGCGTGAACTATCCGTGAACATTTAAATGAAGTGAAACGCTTTGGCAGGAGACCCGGTAGGACCCCACTGCTGACACATAAAAAAAAGCAAGATTACAGTAAAAAGAGAAAACTTTAAAGTTGCAATGAAATTGCATCAATGAATGTTTTCCACTAATTTATACAAGAAGATTTATTACATTTCTTTTTTCATATTTACTTTTGACGTTTAATAATCACACAGGCTGTATCATACTTCCTGTTTTTTTCATCCCATGGTTTAGACCACTTAAAAAGTTAACATTTTCCTTGTTCCTTGTTAGCATGCATATTAATATTCATTAATGTGATAATTAAGTTCATATTAATGTTTTTTTCTACATTACCTTATTCTACATTCCTGATTGTATCCAGTGCCTACACTTAACAACTACCTTACTGACTATTAATAAGATTTTCTTTAGGGAAAAGTCATAGTTAATAGTTAACAAGTGTTACCTATTCTAAAGTGTTACCTTTTTGTTGCACACATGTTCCAAATATATTTAAAATTTGCCATTTTTGTTGAAAATGCGAGTGAAAATCTTGCACTGTCAAGCCTTAAATGATATTTGAGCCAAAGGCCGTCAAAACACTAAGTGCTAGGGTTCTGAAACTCTAATCTAACTGCTCAGTATAACCTATAGTACCTGTTGGTAAAGCTGCAATATAAAAATTCGGTAAGCATATGAAGTAAGGCAGAGAAAAACCTGTCAAAATGTACTACCACCATAGTAAATGTGTAAAAACATAGGAAGCATATCTTGTCAGGCAAGAAATATCTCTTGTCAGGTAGGAAGAATCAGGATGTGCTAATATTGTAAAGCAGGACTAGCCCAACAGCCTTACTTCCCAGTGGTGGTTTTAGGCACGGGCGAACAGGGCAGTCGCCCAGGGCGGCTTTTTTGGGGGGCGGCACAAGCACTTATTGGGGGGGGGGTTCTATTATCTATCATAGCCTACCTGTGACTTTATTGTTTAAATAGCCTAGTTTCAAATCTAAAACCGAGCACATAAAAACAAGACATTTCTGCACAGCGAGCGCACACAACACTATGCACATGCAAAAATGCGCTCTTGTGAGTGGGGCGTTAAGCAGGGCTTGTGCAACCCTCTGCGCTCTCAGCTGCTCAACCCCTGCTCGCTCGACAAGTACACTTTTGAGACTTTGGAGGCGGGGATAAAATGTCAGATTGCTGTTGTGATTGGTCATTTTCAACACACCGCTAATCATGGCTTTAGGAACAGCGTGTTTGTGTGTGGGGGTGTTTTTTTAAATAATAATAATAATAATAATTAATAATTAATAATTAATCCTTTATAAACAACAATACAACACCAATATATATTTGCAGAAGAATATAAAAATCAGGTATAAAAGATGAATACATGAACATGAAACATAATGAATAGTCTAGTCATTTCAATAATTGAGAATAAATTTAGAATACTTTAATGACCCGGCAGTCAGTGCTGGCAGCCAGGTACATTATGGGTATTTCTTTAGAGTTTACTTATTTTTGTGTCTTATTTTTTGAATTAGTGATGTTATGTGTTTTTTTGTTCAAGTTAGTTTGGGTGGGTTTGGTTCATTTGCAGCCCTGTTATATAAAAGTGTAACTGTTACCATCATGGAGAGAGATGTGTAAGGGGAGGGACATGTTAATATTGCCTTGCCTCATTCACCTGGCGGACCTCCAGATGTCTGTACAGACAGTTCCATCCGGTGTAAATACGGACGGTATACCACGGCTATGCGATTCAGTTCGCCAGGTGCCCGCACCGCGGCATTCGCTACACTTAGAACAGCGATGCTGCCATTCTATATGCGGAGGTTGCAGTCCCACTGGCAAAGGACGCAATCGAGCCTGTCCCTCCAGCCGAGATTAAGTCAGGGTTTTTTTAGCCCTCACGAACAGACCCCATCTCAGTGCATAGGCCTGCCTTGTAGTGGGGGGACATAAACTGAGAGATGGTGTTAATCACGGATGCTGAAAGGCCTTAGAGGTCTGCTGCATCCCGTCCAGGAGCCAGACATGCAGGTTCCAGAAATCGAGCCGCGGGTGCCAAATCGTGCCCATCCCCTGAGACAGAAGGTTTCTCCTCAAGGGGATTTTCCAAGGAGGGGCTGCCGCAAGGAGCACTAGGTCGGCAAACCAGGTCCAGGAGGGCCAGTATCGCACTACCGGCAGAACCTGCTCCTCGTCCTCCCTGATCTTGCACAGAGACTCACTGGGGGAAAGGCGTACTTGGGCCCCGGAGGCCAGCTGTGAGTCTGTGAGCATTCTGGGGAAATGCCAATCCATGACCATCTTGGCACTCAGTCGTGTAACCAATGCCGAAGCGGACTCATATGAAGCAAGCCCATCGGCGTTACTGCGGCTGTGCCTGAATGAGTGCAAACATGTCAGCATGGCCTGCGTGCACTCCCCCGTGAGGTGGGCAGACATTTCGACCGAGTCCAGCTCCAAACCGAGATAAGAGATCCTCTGCACTTTGGAAAGTTTGCTCTTCTCTCGGTTGACCTGAAGGCCCAGATGGCTAAGGTGCCGTAGCACCAGGTCTCTGTGCTTGCACAACAACTCTCACGAATGAGCTATTAACAGCCAGTCGCCAAGGTAGTTGAGGATGCGGATGCCCGTCTGCCATAAGGGAGACAGGGATCCCTCCGTGAGCTTCGTGAAGACTTGGGGAGACAGGAAGAGGCCAAACGGGTGTGCCCTGCATATATGCAATAATGTCATTGTTTTTTACCCAATATATCTTTTAATTATGACAATAAAATTTGTTAAAAATATTGTGTCCGCATATTGACGCTAATGGTTTCCTATTTAAAACAATGGAGGAAAAGTTCACATCGAAAAGTGATTCAAAAAGGGTACCTTGAGCTTTAAAAAGTGACTCAAAAGGGTTTTGACCAAGCGTCAAAATGTGACGAGTTGGAGTGGGACTGTGTTGAAAAAAGGCATCATCATTAAGTTAAAAATACCAAAGTTTTTTTTTTGTCACACCATAGGACACATTAATATGTCAACTACTCAAATATGCAGTTGTTTCCCTACACTTTCCACTTTCCTACATTTTTCATTTACTTCTATTGATTTATCACTAATCTAATTGTAAACAATATACACACATTTTACTTGATTTCCTTAGCTATTTGCTGAATATCCTTTTCAAATGAAATACTAATACTAAATACTAGTGAAGTGAATTCATAAAACAAATGAAATAAATTTTAGATACTTATTTAAAATACTTTAAATTGTATGAATTTGTACGATTTCATTTATACTGTGTGATGTTTAGGAGTGAACTTTCATGCTTACTTGTTTTCTAAAAAACATAAACTTGACTTTCATAGTGTTAAATAAGCACAGAATGATTGCGCAAAGCATGTGCTTTATGGATGTAAAGAGACATGTGTGTCTATGTGTATCTCTTCTTTTGTTATTCGGTTTCATATATGAAGCGTCTTGCTCAGACATACTGGTGTGTGTTTGTTTTTGCATAAGCCTTTTTTTGCATGCGTGTCTATGTTTGTGGCAGTAATTTTTGATGGTAGTAAGGTTAGGGCGAAAGCAATGAGAGGTGGGGGGAGTGGAAATGTGTGTGGCTCTTGTGGAAGTGTCAGCTGCTGCGTTCATTGACAGTGTCAATGCACCCGCCGCCCCGGGAGCGCCAGCAGGCTCGCAAAGACAGACAGCATGAATTAATCCCAGGAGAGTGTGCGTGACAGTTTGACAGTGCTGTGAATTGAAAAGGAGGAGGCGCTAGGAATCGGGAGGCAACAGCATTTGTCAAATCATAATTAAATGATGAATCACTGTTGTGTTCTTCAGGACTCCAAACCCTTTTTGGAGAAACATAATATAATAAAGGAAAGAAAGCAAAGGTACATCATAAGGAATTAAGGATTATTATATTATAATATATTTATATTATAAACAATTCTTAAATCTTCCTTATCAGTTTGGTGTATAGAGAAATTAAATGAAATGCATACAAATATAAAACAGCTGACTGTGATGCTGTCAAGTAAATATCCCTATAGTTATAGCACTTATAAAGGTATTCATTCTCAAATCCTGAATCTAATCCTTTTTGTCTTTTATGACATAATCAGAAATGGCTGCAAAGAAAGATGTGAGAAGCTGAGCAAGATGATCTTCGCAACTTTGTGAGCAAAGGTGTTTCTACAGTATATGCAGTATATTTGATCTGTTGAAGTAGAGACGTAGAACTGTTCTCAGATGCCATAATATGCATTCACATAAGTGCTTGGTTGTAAAATCATTGGCACGTGTTTTGCAGTGCACTTAGGCAAACTTGATCATAACACTTTTTTGTGCTGTGAATATCTGTGAGAAAATACAATCATTTATGGCACGTGCTTTGGAATGATCCCACTGTATCCTGTTAATGGGCACCACCCTTTGTACACAAACTAATAATAAGTAATAAGTTAAAATATGGTTATAGCTCCTGAACTGGACAGAGGCAAAAGTACATAAAGTCATGTAAAGTTGTTTTGTTAGAAAGCGGTCAGCAATGTTTTTTTTCAACGTCTGAGTATAATATCATTTTGCATATAAGATTAATAGTTTAACTCCTTTGATTTATTAGATATAGTTAATCAAATATAGTTTGTCAAATGTTCAATCTTTCATCTTTTCTTTTAGACTCGAATGAAAGCACCAGCAAACACAAATATAAATTGTTTGTCTATAAATAACGAACAAAAGGGTTTTATTTTTTTTAACCTTCTTAACATGTTCTGATGCTTTTATAAATCAAAGCTCAACAATTATGAAATATCACAAAATAGTTCACCCAAAGAAGATTTGAAGAAAAAATAAATTCCCCCTTAGGCCATCCAAGATGAAGATATGTTTGTTTGGAAATGTATATGGAAATATTATAAATTATTACACTTGCTCAGCAATGGGTCATTAGCAGTGAAGAGACAACACCAGATTGAGAGTCCAAAAAGAAAACAACAACAACAAATACATTAATACACAAGTAATCAACACAACTCCATCAACTAAAATATTTTGAAAAAAAAACAAAAAACAACAACAACAACTGTGTTTTCTTTTACTAAATCTAGTGCTATTAATCGATTAATTGCATCTAAAATAAACATTTTTATTTACATAATATATCTGTGTCTGTGGTGTGCATATTTATTATGTGTATATAATAGCACACACGTATAGTATATATTGTGAAAATATTTATATTCATATAATTTATATGAATAAGCATTATACTCATGCATTATGCATTATGAATTATACATATATTTAATATATAAATGTAACATATTTTTCTTAAATACATAAATGGGTGTGTATTTCTGTATACATAATAATACACAGTACAGACACCCTATTTGAACAAAACGAAAAGATTTTGTGAGAGAATTAACTTTTACACTGAAGAAAGCATTAACTTGTCCTAAAGCCTTAAAACAATGATGATTAAAACAATTTCTTTCTTACAAAAATGCAGCTTTTTATTTCACATATCATTAATTGATGGACTGGAGTCATGTAGATTACTTGTGAGTTATGATATTTTTCTTTTTAAAAACTTATCGTGGATCTGTGACTGATATAATTGAAATTTAGTTATAATAATATGATAAAAAGTATTTTAAAATATTAAAATATATTTATTGTTTAAGAACTGCATGCACTATATTAGAAGATCTACATTTTTATATTAATAGTCGCTATGTTCACAATGATGAAAACATGACTAATTGCAAATGATCTACCTGTAAAACTCTCTATATGTTATGCAATAATTACAGTTACTGGAAATGCCTTTGTTAAGAAGAATGTGAAAGTACCTGTGCAAGTAATCCATAGATTATCAAAAGAGTTACGTCAGCCAACATAATCACTTTAAGGTCCTTGAGTAGAGGGATCGGATAGGATTTGACATGACACCACCAGCATCTTGGTGCTTTATTATTTCATCCTGACAGAGGAACCTGCCTTGCACTCCACTGCGCTCTTGCTGATGAATCCCTCAAGGATGGGCAGAGTGCAGCCTTAGACTAATACAATTGCAAGCTGCTAAATGTGTGTTCTGGGATGCATGTTAATTGACCTTAGTGCTTACTAGAAGCTGAAAGATTATTATTATTCCATAACAATATATCCTCCTGTTCTAAAATTTTCATCAAAAACAGTGTAACACTGCATTCTGACCATTTAAATTTTTAATAGGTATTGTCCACTATATATTCTCAACATAATCTTTTTTAGATGTCAAAACAGCTGACATATGATCAGCACTCTTCAACTTGGTCTGACAGACACAGCTGATAATGAGTCCTGTGTTTATATGTGAAAATCCCATCAGACTGAATTCACCTATTATTTTTGTAATAATATTTAACAAATAACCTGCTCAAACATACACTCTGAATTAGATTTTTATTAATTTATCCACTCAAATCAATGGGATGCTGTGATAACCTAATTAGTTTTCCCTCATGCTGAACAATGTCCACAGGTTTCCTATCAAAGTGAGGCAAAAAAGATTTTAAATAGTTATTCTATTAATATAGTAAAATCATTTTGTAAGTTTTTGTAAAAAAAAATTGTAAGTATGCTATATGCCTTCTGATATAAAAACCATAGACCATTACACCTTTGACCTGAAATCTGCCATATTGTGTATATTTATATATAAATATATGCGTGTGTGTGTGTGTATATATGTGTGTGTGTGTATACACACATACACATTTCCATAAATATATATATAGAGGTAGAAGAAGAAATAGTTCTTGACCAACAAACCTATTATCATATATCTTATCATATTAGAAAGATTTCTGGAAGAATCTGAATGTCTGAATGTTCAGCTTTGCAATCACAGGAAAAATGAGCATTTAGGATAATTAAAAAATGGGAAACACAAAAACGGTCTTGCAAAATGTGAAATATCTCACAATATTCATATTTGTGATCAAATTAATGTAGCCTTGTTGAGTATAAAAGACTACTCAAAACATCTGATTGACCCTTAACTTATTAACTGTGTTTTTGCTGCCTCCCCAAAAGTTTATCATCCTTTACACCATACTGTGGCACCAGAGAGGTGTTTCATCACATTATAAAAGATCATTTCATTAAACCTCTTATACGTTTGATCCCTACCTCAGAGGAATCAAACCACCAACCACAAAACTACTAGGCCTCCATTTAGTCAACCATATAACAGTTTTCTGTAATTGAAGCATACGCATGAAGGATACGCATATGAAGTACACGTATTAGAGAAAATGGTTAAGCTAGAGAGCTAAGGGAGGTAGAGGGAGAGAGGTAGAGCAAACGCAGACATGTTGTCATTTTCGGTGCAAGGAAATGGGCGATGTGTGCGTGGATGTAGGGGGTGGGGGTAATGCTAAGTGTTCTCTGTGTGGAGTCAAGCCCAGCTCCACAGATTGCTGTCTTGCTCTCAGCACTCGTTGTCCATTTTGAAGTAATTACACTTTCACCTGGACAAGCTAATCAGCGAAGGCGTGCCTTGCATAAGCACCCACCAGACTCAGCACCCTCCAGCAAACAACAGATACCACACACACAGAACTGTAAATTAGCAATATCAGTACACAAATATATTGTACTTCAGTAATTAATATCATCATACAAAGACTCTTTTGAAATTTGATCCATTTGATAATGTATACAATCAGGGTATAAGTAATATAACATTGCCTAGCATTTTTCTGTTTCTTGCATCATATAAAAATCACTGGCGCTTTTCTGTTGCTCACCTTCGATGGTGAGGACAAATGAATAGAAACAAACATGTTTTGCGTGTGGACACACACACACACACAGTCACACACAGCCCTGTCAGGGGGCTGTGTGGTTAATCTTTATGCACTCTGTGACCTCCTCACTGCCAACCCTGCTAAATATATTATTCCCGTGGGGCTTTCAGTGCTGCTTGGTGTCAGAAATCAATATGTATGAGCCGTGTAGATGGGAATTTCTAATAGATCTCCACGGCCCTGCGCTACTCTTCAATATCTGCCTCGGACTATTAGTGCCGGCTCAGTGGCAGTGAAATAACCGAGATAATCTGTTAAGGTTCCACTCTTAAGGTGGAACGGCTTTAACAGGTTTTACTGGTGTTTTTTTGCAATGGAAATAACAAAACAGACTATTTTTTCATGGGTAAGGGGGGATTTTAAAGTTATGAATGAATTTGCAGCTGTTGTTTTTCAACAATGTTGTTTGTAAAAATGTCTGTAAATAAAACATAAATGTGTACAATTTATATGTACATCCACAATTTTTATAAAAATTGTATAAAAATGTGTTTTAAGAAGTGCAATATTAATTTATTATGTATGTGAGTGGCTGTATAAATGATGGCTGTTTCTGCAAATCAGCATGTGTGTGTGTGTATGTCTGTATGTGTGTGTTTGAGAGTGTTCTCTGTGGTGTTGTCAGAAACGGATATGGGTCATAGTGCTAATTGATCATATTCCTAATGTGATGATTTGCTGCAGCACTTAACTGCAGTGCATGGCTTCTCCGCTGGAAAAAAGACATCCAGCTTCAAGCAGCAGGAGACTGAATGGGGGAGGGGAAGATTTGAATGGAGGAGAGAGACGGAAGAGAGGGGAAGACTGACTCAGACAGCGTGAGGTCTCAAGGGAGAGAGAGACGCTGAAATTATTTCATGGTCATGGGCTTTTTCTCCCTCTCCCATCTCTCATGCAGGACCTGCAAATATAATCTACAGCCATATATCTGCTGTCTTCTGCACAAAGGTGATCTCCTCAATGCTGTCTGCTACCGGCTAAAGCCACAAATGGGGGAACTCACTATCCATCACCTGTAATTATATTAGATTAGAATTACAATGAGGCTAAAAGCGCCCCTTAAGAACTATGTGCCATTTTCAGTCCCAAAGTGTATAAAGATACAAAATATATTTTTAACTAATAAATAATAGAATAATAAAATACAAACAAACAAAAAATATATGCTTTCAAATTTATCATTATGTGCGTATCTCTGCCTTCTCACTTATGAAAAACATTTTTAGCGCATCGCAGTCACTGTGCATCTCTTCAGCGAACCCATGGTTCTTTTAGTTTCTTTTTTAACTCTTTTTTTTTCCCACTTTAGTTCCCAACTAAGAGGCTATTTTTCTCAAAGTGAGATAAAATTATTGTAGAGGACCTCAAATGGTTTCATGAAACCAACAAATGGTTTCATGAAAGTGAACTTGTTTTTTTGCAATTCTTGTGGGTAAAGTTTGATCTATGTAAACAGTGCTTTATACAGTAAATAGTTAACTCATAGACCTTCCTTGCTATTGAGATATTGTCTAATTGTCTAAGTGTTTCTGAATAGATTTTATTATGCTGTAACTTTCAATAAACACATGTTTTTTACCATAACGTTCTACATACATATATTTTAAAAAGAAAAGTAGATAGGAGACAAGATCAGGGATCACCACTGAGTGTCCAAGCCAGAGTAACACGCTCTGACAAACAATAGTCATGTTGCATTTTTCAGATTTTCTTTCAAGGCCTGTATTATACGTCAGACAGAAAGGCAGCACAATGCCAAAAACGGTTTGGCATGCAAAAGTGAAAGGCAATAGTTTCATGTTTATATTTATATTATATAATATATCCATAGATTTACATTATTTTCAGTGTTTGCATTCCCTGTTCATTTTAATCTAATTTGAGATGAATAGTAAATGGGGTTCAGTGAGTCACTATGACATTACATTATTGACTGAAGTCACACCTGGGAGACCGATGGACTCTGATCTTTGGAGAAAACGCCAATGGAAATTGCCCAGTGGTTTTTGCATGGCAAGCCTCTTCCCTGGTCGGAGCATATACTGCACTACAGTGGAGAGACTGCACTGGGCAGTAGGTGGAGGGCCTCCTCTTGGCGGTCCCGACTTAAAGAGCAAAATTTCTAAAAACATTTGCATGGCCGCTAAAAACATGTCCTCCGGGCAGTCTTTCCAACCGTTTGCTTTTGGGTGAGGGAGTTTCCTCACCTCTGACGCCGACCATGATCGCTGTCTCACTTGTCTGAGCCTCAGTCATGCTGAGACTGCTTACGCGGATGGTTCATGCTATGATTGCAAGCGCATGACCATGGCTTCACTTAGGTAGTGGCTTTCTTATATTAGAACGCTAGCTTCATCTGCTACCCCTTCCAGTTCAGCAGGCCGTAAAGGCTCCTCGGCTGCATCGGCTAGCGGCTTGGCAGACCTCCGTGTGACTACCAGCAATAACCCGCTGGGCAAGTCCCCACGGGCTCCTGACCACTCCACTCGAGACCCCCTGGAGCGTCCAGACAAGGGCAGAGGGTGCCCTGAACCCCCTATGGGTGAAGGATGTCCGAATCCTCAACTCTCGACAACCGACTAATATTAGCTCACTCGAAGGATCAGTTGTGTGAGCACAGGGACAATGTGCTTCGGCATCTCAATCTATTGGGGCTTCGGGTCAACCGGGAAAAGAGCAAACTCTTCCCCCGTGCAGAGGATCCCTTTTCTTGGAATGGAGCTTGACTCTGTCAATATGACCGCTCATCTCACTTCCGAAAGTTCACAATCAGTGCAGAAATGTCCTGCAGACTTTGGGCACAAGACAGCAGTTCCTTTGATATTCTCTCAGAGGTTTCTGGGGCATATTGCAGCTGCAGCCGTGATCACACCACTTGGTCTGCTTCATATGAGACCACTACAGAATTGGTTGCATGGCAGAATCCCAAGATGGCCATGGCGTCACGGCTCACTCGGGATCGGCGTTTCTCCGGAGTGTTGCTGCCCATCAGTCCATCAGTCCACAGCATCTACAGAAATTTATTAGTGTTACGTGTCAAAAACAAAACCTAGCAATGATTTATTTGGGATTTTAGCTGCCTCTTCTGACTCACTACAGGTGAATGCATTGCATGAAATTAGAACAGTTGAAGCAATCAAACAAACCTGTCATTGAAAGAGAGACTCTCATAGAGCATGCACCATGATAAACCTAGATGCCTGTTCCCATTATAATACTTATAATTAAAAATTATGAGGAAAGCAATCTAGTTTTGGTGTGGCAGTTCATATTGCTTACTTCAAATATTGACAAGGTATCAACATTTAATGGGAAGAGCAATAAGAATTCACAAAAGGTTTGGCAGTTCATTAAGTTATATTTCTTTTTAAAAATTGTAAGGCAAAGACTCAGGATATGCAAATACTGTCACCACTAATTGGTGCTTGGTGACAGATCACTTGCAGCACATTCCTTTAATTCAGAAGCATTCTATTTAGAAGCAATGTGTATTGATATTAATAGAAAGCAAAGGCTTGTCAGCAAACATAGACAGTTTAACATAAAATGTGCTGATTCCTATAGGATAGACACTGTGATTTTGGAAAGTCATTACTTCCAATAATTCAATTTTATTGATAGGATATTACTGGTTATATTACTAATCTAGCATATTTAAATATGGTTATAGGTGAAGAAAAATGGTAAACAGAAACTATTTCTGCATCCATTCACCCGAACTGTAGCACAAATGATGAAAAGCAGATGCAGTCATTCAAACAGAAAACAAAAGTGGCAGTGCTAATGACAGAGAAAAGAAGCATCATTGAGACTTATTTCACTCCAATAAATAAAAGTAGACCAAAATATGAAATTTATTACAGATTTACAGATTCTTTTATATAAATGATAAATGAAGTTGATAGGTCCTTGACATGCAATCTGCCAGTCAGTCAACTGGCGCATTACATCTGCATAAACTTGTTTTACTTTAGTGAGTGTGCCACGAGAGTTTTTTCACTCAGAAATACTGCTACTTTTTAAATTATTTGTTTATTTATCTCTATCATCATTCTAGCTTTACCAGTTATAAGTTTTGGACTTTGGCAATAGCTCAAGTTATTAGTTTAAGTAAATGTTAAGGGTATGCCAGCACTGGTACACATAAAGTCATTAGTTAAAAAGCCCAAAGCTATCCCCCTCCAGGTGCACATTATGAGTTCCAGCTATTTAAGCCATTCGGCCAAGCTGGTACAGACATGCATAGCTAGTTGCCTACACATGCAATTAGCTTGGCACTTGCTGCAGCAGCAGTACATTGGTGGGTAGAGCTGCATTGTTTAGGGTGCTTATGTTTCTGCAGCTTGACAGCTTTGTTGGGGTATTTTGTTTATTAATGCCTATTTATACACCTGTCCTGCCTGTCTGTTTAATTAAATGTACACGTAATGCATAATCAAAAAGTTATTGTGTAATTATTCTGTACAAATATTTTCTTTAAAGTGAAATGTTTGAGGTAAAAATGGCTAATCATAAGATTAATTTAAGGTTACAAAAATAATATGCCTTCATAAACGTATTTATCAATTCATGTAAAGTGTCAAGCTTCTCATTTCTGGTAGTTCTGTAAAGAAATAGCCATTAGAGGGCTATGTCGAGTTTTCATTAATGTCATATAAGCTTGTTCCCTTTCAGTCGGTCACTCTGACGTCACGTCGGTGACCGACGAATAGAAATAGGAATCTCACTTCGAGATGCCAAAACAACTCAAGCCAGCCTGACAGTGACAGTGAGGAACTCCCCTCGGGGAGCGCCCCCTGTTGCGCGCGCTCCGACACTGATGGAGTTTCCATCGGGCAGTCCGGTCAACCGGAAACGGTGCCGGATGTTTCCTTTGGAGCTCCCCCTGACGACCAGATGTCGGCTATGCTTGCCCGGGCCGCCAGAGGAATCAGGGTTCTAGTGGGTTCCCCCACAATGTCCTGAGCCCTCTCGGCTGGACGATTGGTATTTGGGTGTAGCTCGTGCCGGTGCGCAAGGGCCTACTCCGGTTCCTTTCTTCCCTGCGATGCAGTGGAGACTTTCGCCCAGCAGTTCTCCGCTGCCCAGAAGCAGACTGATGCGATCCATCCCATCTTGCCGTGGCGTCCCCACAGGCATCGCCTCAGCCTGCCTGTCACCGAGGGCGCTCCCCCAGCGGCCACCCCCGCAACCTCAGCAGCAGCAGTCCCGGCGGTCACGTCGAGGAGCCGGACGTGGGAGTCCTGCCCAGCCTGTAAAATATGCGTTCCCCCCAGTGAGCCTTTTAACACAGTTTCTGTGCAAGGTCAGGGAAGACGAGTAGCAGGTCCTATTGGTAGCTCATTATTGGCCCACCAGGACTTGGTTTGTAGAGCTGCAGGTTAGGTGACCCCTAACACGTTCGCTAGGTTTTATAGCTTACGTGTTGAACCGGTTTCTACCCGTGATCTCACCTCTGACAGAGCTGAAGAGCCGGAGTAGGACCTGTTCGGTCGGCTTGGTATATGTTCTCCAGTAATCCTTGGAGGACACTGTCCTCCACAGAGTCCTCCGATCCCCTCGGCAGTCGGATGTTGCGGAGCATCTGACGCTAGGCCCTCGAAGCGATGTATCTTTGAGAACCGCTAGAGGGCTGGGAGCCCCTGAGTGTTACCAAGAGGATCTCAGGTGGTAGAGGTAAGATAACCTTCCCCAAATTGAGGGTTCAATCTCCTTCTATATTCCATATGCATTCTTAAGCTCTGTTTTAATCTGAAGAGAACAGATTCCGCACGTCCCCCTGGGACGTCCCAGTGTCCAGTTACTTATAGTGCGGTTGAAATTCATTGGCGTGTTTGCATACACGCAGAGTTGTTTTGGCATCTCGAAGCGAGATTCCTATTCTTATTCGTCGGTGACCGACATTACGTCTCTGTTCCCTTCAGGGAACGAGGGTTACAATACGTAACCAAGACGTTTTCATTTACTTTTTCCACAATATTTGTTGAAGGAAAAAAATCTATTTGAATTGTGTAAACGTTTTTAATTGGAGAGTATTTGTTTTCTTTATTCACTTTTAAAGGTCAGTCCTAAATAAATAAATACATAAAAAAAGATCTACATTATACATTGCAGGTCTCATAAAAAAAATATCCTGGTTGAATGCACTATGTATTCATCTTGAGCATCAGTAAGCGTTTTAACCTTTTGTAAAAGTTTGTAAAAGAGTTTGTATGAGTCCCTTTGTGTGAGAAGATGGATCTCAAAATCATATTGTTGGAAAGGGTGGAAATATGCAGAATTAAGATACTGTAAGATCAAAGAATGTGCAGGAGGATTTTTTCTTAAGATATGAAACAGATATGAAAACTGTTATGTATCAGTTATGTAATAACATTTTTGAATGAGGCAATTGTATGGGGAGTATATGTATACAATGGGGAGTATATGAAAACGTGTTTTTTGCTTGTTCAGTACAGTACTAAATAAAAATTACAAGCAGAGGATATAAAAAATTCTGAAGGTGCTTTCAGAAAGAGTCATAGTCAAAACACCAATTGCCGTTTACTTTAAGTGCCCGCTACAGTTTATATTAATGTGTAAATTAAATAAATGACACAAAAAATAAAAGTAATCTAATCTAAAATACTGAACTGTTCCGTCTTACCTGTTTTTTTTTGTTTTTTTAAGTAAAATATTGGGCCTTATGGAAAAATGCATTACATAATTTACAAGCTGAGCATGTTAACTATACCCTAGTTTAAGAAAACCTGTTTGTAAACATAAGCCCCTAAATTTTATGTCAGTATTTATTTATTTTAAGATGTTTAAATCTGGATATTTTTAGTATAATCCAGGAGGGATCTACATATCATCGTTATCTTACAGCGTTGCATCAGACAGCAGATCTGCATGTATGAACCATGCACAACTGCTGAAACCTGTCAGAATTTGGTGTTTCCAGTAAGTTTAATAACATTTTCATACAACATAACATGTCGTCTATATGAAACCTTATGTTTACATAACATAATGTCACACTGGACAACATTTTTTCTCATTTATATTATGTGCTGGTCTACTAGAGTATATCTATAAAACAATTTTGCATTTAACTTCAATAAGAATATTCAGTGCAATGTCATTTTTCCCTCTCAGAGAAAAACTACATCTGTAACATCAAGGTTTAAAATGTTAACGTAAAGGTATAATCATATAAAAAAGTGTTTGTTTCACAGTTTCTGTTTACCATATTATTATTATTATTTATTACTTTGAGAGTAATCAAATTTTTTTCACTTCAGGGGTTATGGGATGTTATCATATATTCACATTCTATTAGTAGCCTCATTAACATTTCAACAATGTTAATAATAGTGTGAAACTTCACATAAATGTATTTACCACATTAAAATTAATGCTATGAGGACATTAATTTGGTCTTACACTATTCTGTTGCCTTGGCCTTTTAAGATCAGTTGCAAGACTTCCTGGAAAGTCATCTCCTCACTGCCTGCTCATCATGGACACACAGCACAAGCATGTTTGCATGCTTTGATGGCTTTATTATCTCTGTGGAAACAGGGGCAGACATAGTCAGGTTAAAGGGCTTGTGCTAATGCGCAAACAGGAATAGCTACATCATCATTAGCGCAGCAAGCAAAAGATTTGAAGGTTAAATTCAAAAAGACAAAAGATACTTTCAGCTTTAAGGTGATGTGGACATTGTGGACAATGTTATGCATTTACTGAGTGGCATAGAATATGTTTTTCCACTTATCCAAATCTTATCATTGAAATAAATAGTATTCTATAACAACCCAGATAGCACATACTGTATACACCTAAATAAATGTTTTTCTCTACAATTACTGGCACTAATGAAAACTGAAACTGGCACTTTCAGCAAAACTGGGTTTTATAGTTGGATAAACCCAAAACAAGCAAGAACAAAGAAAAAAAGTAGAAATAGAAGATCCGAAAAGTTATATGTACTATATATATATATATATATATATATATAGTAGCTAACAAAGTTGTCAAAATATATAAATAAATAAATAAAAAATAAATATTGTCAATTTGTGAAATAGCATGCTCTACACAAGTAATACCAAACAACTAAAAAGTGAACAAAGATTAAATTAAATACACAACAAACTTAAGGGAGAACAGGTGTGCTGATTAATGAGTGTCCATGACAACAAAAAGAGTGGTGACTGCACAAACACTATTGAAATTAGAAGTCCATTCTAATTACAAAAAATCCTAGATTTAATCGTTTTGCTCCTTATGGTGTGCCACGACGTGACAAAGACAGCACACCACACACCAATAATTTTCAACCACAGTACCAAGTGTGAACACAGAAAATCTTGCAAAAGCTATCGAGACATGAGAATAATTTTTTTGTTTTATAGCAAATGTTAAATATTTGCGATTCATGATTGGGGCACCTCTGACATTCTTTTGAGCAGATTCAGTCACTCTTAACACACCTCACACCATAAGAAAATCTTATAAGATAATCTTTAGAACCACTAAGATAATCAAGACATTACCTAGGATTGTCTGAAGGGGAGAAATCGGCCCAAAATCAGCCAGATTATCTTGTGGTGTGTATCCAGCCTTAGGATACAATGCACAGCCCAGAACTGTGACAGTTATCTGTCCCTGCGTCCCAATGTTCATACTATCCTGCCTAAATAGTGTGTGAGATTAGAATAAGTACGTCCCAAAGCATAGTATGTTGAAAAGAGAATGCAAAAAGTCCATGGATGGTCTACTATTACTATTTCACCAGGTTTGCACATACTACAGGAGGAATTTTGGCGCACACCTATAGATCTTCTCTAGATCTGTCAGGTTTCGGAGCTGTCGCTGAGCACCACAGAGTTTCAGCTCCCTCAAAAGATTTTCAATTGGATTTAGGTCTGGCTAGGCCACTTCAGAACCTTGATAGGCTTTTTACGGAGCAACTCCTGGCTGTGTGCTTTGGGTCATTGTCATGTTGGAAGACCCAGGCACAACCTATCTTTAATGCTCTGACTGAGGGAAGAAGGTTTTTGCCCAATATTTTACAGTACATGGCCCCATTCATCCTCTCCTTAATACAGTGCAGTTGTCCTGTCCCCTGTGCAGAAAAACACCTCCAGAGAATGATAGGTATAATATTATTGGGATGATCATAATTGATCATAATGACTCATAATTCTTCTTTCTCCAAACACTGCGAATGGAGTTAAGACCAAAATGTTCTACTTTGGTTTCATCTCACCACAGGATTTTCTCCCATAACTCCTCTGGATCATTCAGATGGTCCCTGGCGCTTTTCCATGCGATGCAAGACTGCACCATGATGTGCAATAATGTCTTACCATGTCTTACAAAAACCATGATGTCTCAGTGTATTACTGATAGTAATAGCCTTGGAAAACAATGGTCCCACCTCTCTTCACCAGCTCCTCCCGTGTAGTTCTGGGCTGATTCTTGGGGCATCATTGATACCCCACGTGGAGAGATCTTCTGTGGGGCCCCTGTCCGAGGGACATTGACAGTCATCATTCCCAAATAAATTGTTAAAAAATCATACAATGTGATTTCCAGATTTTTCCTTTTAGATTCTGTCTCTCACAGTGGAAATGCAACTATGCTGAAAATTTGTAGACCCCTCCATGATTTCTAAGTTTAGAGAACTGGGTGACGTCACTGTATATGCAATAATGCCATTGTTTTTTTGTTTTTTGTTTTTTTTATTATCACGTGCATTTTGCATTTTGATGCTAAGGGTTTCCTATTTAAAACAACAGAGGACCCTTCACGTCATAAAGTGACTAAAAAGGGGTATCTTGAGCATCAAAAAGCAATGCAAAAGAGTTAAAATGTGACGAGTTGCAGTGAGACTTTTGCAAAAGGAAGTTGTGTAATATTTTTGTCAGGTTTAGCTTTTACTTTTGGTTATAATTTTGTCAACAAAATATGGTAAAGTGGGTATATATGAACACATACACACACACTTTATCCTCTGAGATGATAGGTTGCTGAGCACAAGTGTTTAATTGTTGGTGGATCAGGTGAAGTGTATGCAAGGTCAGGTCCAGTTTAATTGAAGATTATTTGCTTATTTACTCAAGCACATTCAGTGCTAAATACCTAGGATCAAAAAAAGAGCAGACATTGTCAAACCCTCGGGTTCAGCGCTTCGTGCAATTAGAGACTTATCCCTGACAGCAATTCCAATTATTTCACAGTTTACCAGGAACTGGATGGAACATTGAAGCTTGCGGCTTCTCACTCAGCTTTGGATATCAGTTAAAGGGTTAACCAGTTATGTAATTGGGTTATAATGAAACAACTAGTTTGCTACATGAACAGTAGGAAAGCAGGAAACTGGTAAAAACAAAAGACCATGAAAGAAGAAACAATGATTGATTATCTGTGACTTCACAAGTTCACACTAGTAATTAAACTAAGTAAAGTTTATACATGTTTGGTGTGCTGTGCATGGAGAGGGCTTCCAAGCTCGGCAAGAGTAAGTTTTCTTCTATATTCCACACTTATTTGAATCATAAGTGCAGTGATCATGGATACACATGAATACATAATTTTCCACCTTTTTATGGAAACACAACCTGGGGTAACTTGTACAATATGAATGATATAAATAAATAAATATGAGCTGATTAAGACATCCTGAAGATGCAAACCTGTGTCTGATGTTAATTTCTAAAAATTTTGTCCTGAATAAATTTAATCTTGATTTTCCATTGCATATAAACTTTGTGTGTTAAATAAGATGTTAACTATCTGCTGGTATTCACCTTGTCTTCATGATCATTTTGTGCATGTATTGTAATTAAAATCCTGACTCAGTTCCTCTAGGTTACATTGCTTAGATACAGTTTATAAAGTTTTCAAGTTTCAAAAATTGCTTTAAAATGGCTGAAAGCCTACTTGCAAAGCTGCTTGCAATGTCTTATTATACCATAATGTTGAACAGCCATATATATACTTATATAATTTAACTATATTTAATATATTTTTAATATAAATTGTGATATATTTCATATAAAAAATAAATTTAAGGTGACAATTACAAATGTTTCTTTTTAAAACAAATAAATCCTGGATGACTCTTCATTCAACTGACAGCTTATTAAGAGTGACCAAAATTGTTTATACTGTTTATTCTAGTTTATATAAATTGTTTAGCAGCAGCATTTGGGATGTACTGCAGGTGATACAGAGATAAGTGACAAAGACACATAAGAAGCATTACAGTAATCAAGACATTTTAACATCTGTAACCCAGTTTCATTGGGGTTTGGAGCATATACTGTGCACCATGTGGTGACTTAACAGATGGCGAATGAGAGATGCCATGATAGCCCAGTGAACACAGCGAAATTATAAGCTGTTGCGAACATTTGAAGCCAAAGCAATGATTTTGTAAAATTTTATGAATGAGTGTTTAACAGCAGGGCCGGCCCTGGCCAATTTGCTGCCCTAGGTGAGATTTTACCTGGTGCCCCGTACCTCACATCCTATTCCAATAATTGTGTTCAAACATTCACACAGACACTGCATAGCTTTGTCTTGTTTTTTATATTTTAATTGGAAACATGCCAATTAATCTGTAAGACCACACAACCCCAAACCTAAACCTACCCCTTACAAAAATTATGTAAAAACATGACTCAAAGGATTTAATGATCAAAAGTGTTCTCTGGGTTCAAACCCATGATCAGATGATTAAGTCTTATTTTCTAATGCATCGCTTTACAAACTGAGCTATATCAACCCTATACTACATCAACATATTTGTACAAATGACCTATACGGGTGAAGTAGTTTAAGGACAGGCTGAACTTCAACTAACAATGGACATTGCATTTTTAACAGTACTTGTTATTTTTGTTATAACTATACACATGTGCAAAAACACAAGAAGCATGTGGGACAAAATTAAAACATAAACACAGGAGACACATGACGGTGTGACAACTATAGCCCTTTCTAACGTTATCACCAAAAATTTAACTGAGAAATATGTATCTTTAAAATCGATTTGACATAAATTCTTAATAAGCCCAATTATATATACATATATATAAAAAGAAAATGTCGGGATCAGCGCCACCCGGCATTATAAGAATTATAAACCATTGTTGGAGTTTTATGCAATACTCCAAAAGCCAAAAATACAAAAGCAATTGTCGCTTTAAGTGTATTTTCCAATGCTACAAAGAAGTAGCTACTTTTAGCGAAGTGCAGACCTCATCTTAGATCTCTGAATTTGTTTATTTGTAATTTGTATGTTTTTTATATATATATTTTCTATAAAATTCTAATCTTATGGTTTGTTTTCAGCTGATAACCTTCTATATACCAGTATATGGCAAATAGCATAAGAGACAGTGGACACCCATGTCCAATGCCCCAGGCCTGCAAAATGGTTTTGATATGATGTTATTTGTTGTAATGGATACCATGGGTGAGAAATAAATGCTGATCCATTTGAAAAATTGCTGCCAAATCCAAATTTCCCCAAAGTGCTTAGGAGGAAAGGCCAGCTGACCCTATAAAGCCTTTACTGCATCCTGAGTTATTCTGCTTCAGATTACATTTAAAGAAAGTAAGAAAGTCCAACAAATCCTGAAATAGATTTAGTTCCACCTATCAATATTTCAGACTTAAGTTTTAGATTTTAGTGTTCTGATCTAATGGCTGAAAATTTGGAACACATATTAAAAGGTTAAATGACAGATATGATTATCATGTTTGGATCAGAAGGAGCAAAAATACGCAGTTGTGTATCAAACAAAAATTTCTCCCATTTGCCAAACTGCTTGTTCTAGGGTTGTGGACCCTACCCCAAATTCTCAAGCCATAGGCAGGGAAACAATTGCAGGGATTACACAAACATACACTTACACATACACTCCAATGTTTCCTTGCTGCTATATATTAGGGTAACTTAATCAATGACAAGAGGAGATGTTAGGCCATTTCAGCAATACAACATGATCTTAGGCCATTCTTTAAAAGATACAGCCAGTATTTAAATTGGTATCTGAAAACCATGTCAAAATTGCAGTATCAAAGACTGCAATGACATGCACAGACCAAAATAAACTGTTGTTTATCGGCATTCAGGCTCACATCAAATTGCAACATAAAAAAAATTCATACAAGAAAGATCCTATGTCAACTCAAAACAGTCAGTAATAGTTTAGGACCAGATAATTACCGGCAAAACATATTAAAAAAACTAATTGTTATTAATATAAGGTGATATAGGCCTAGTGCTATATTGCAGACTTCTCGGACAGTATGTACTTGCGCTTTGTGCACACATACTGTACCTTTAAAGCTCTTATTCAACTTTCAACTTTAAAATGACAAGTACACATGTTATGCTTATTCATACCAATGGAATTGCTGAACTACAATACGTTTATTGTGTAACTACTGTACCAAATTTATTGAATTTGTGTTGGAATTGAAACACAAGTCAAACAATTCAACTGGTCATGAGGAAGTGTTCTTCAGTTCTAATTCTTCAAATAAAAGGAAATGTCATAAATGTGTCATTTAAATTCAAGTTGTATATTAATTTTCTGCAGCATGTTTATTCAAATTCAAGTCAAATTCAGACAATAAATGTAAAGGTTTGGAATTCTAAATGACATGCAGTAAAGTGATACCACAGCGAAGGTCAGCACACCACCCTCCCCCACTTCTCAATCCCTTGCATCTCTACCTTCTTTCTCTCTCTCTTTTATCTCTGCCTGTATTTCCTCCTTTCCCGTTCCACACACAGACATTTTGACAAACAGTTTTATCGGTTACGTCATATTTCTTCCCTGTTTTAATCAAACAGTTGGGTGGCAGGCTGACTGGCAAGCAGATTAATATCCCCATTGATCAGATTGGATGGAAATATTCTCACACATGTTCTCTCCTCTCCTCTCCTCTCCTCTCCTCTCCTCTCCTCTCCTCTCCTCTCCTCTCCTCTCCTCTCTTCTCTTATATTTAAAATATCCATAAAGAATTACTATTATCTCTGCAGTTTCTATACTTTACAAACCCTAATAAATTCTATGTTTTTGTCTGTAATGTTCCAAAATATTTCTATTTAAAATAAATTCTGTTATTTCAAGCTTTTTGCTTATCAGAAAACCCTGAAAATATATGTATTATGGTTTCAGCAAATTTTGCCTGGAGTAAAGCCTGCTGACAATTCATCTTTAAATTATTTAAAATAGAAAATAAATTATTAAGTAGTAATATTTTTACAATATTATTAATTAAACAATATTGTTTTTAAAGTTTATATGTAGATGACTTATTTTAAGATGGCTTCTTGTTCCTCCTATCACTTTGATGTGCCTCAGTCAAGGCAGAACTGTTCTGGCTTCTGCATGTCTGTCTAGCATGATGTACAGGGGTCAATGACAGTGGTGAGGAATGTTCAGTGATCCAGGGAGAGACGGGATTGCACAGAGGAAATTACCCCTCATCCTTGGTTGCTAAGTGTGTGGCTGACCAGTAGTCAGGACCTTTGGCAGACGTTAACTGCAAGGGCAATGTTGTATGTGTGTGTGTGTGTGTGTGAGTGTGAGAGAGAGAGGAAGAGTGAGAGCATCAGTGAGGAGAGATCTAGCAACTGGTTGGTGGGTAGTGTGAAGATAATTTAAGAATACCAACATGAGTAGCGTGTAGCCTTACTAATTAAAGGTGAGCAGTAGTGGAGAGGAAAAAGAGCAGACTGAGCTTACTTTTTCAGGACAAAGGGTTGCAAAGTAAGGCACAGAGGGCATCTTAACAGCCTGTTATTTGTGAAGTTATGCCCTTGTCACTTTTAATAATTTTTTTAGAAATTGTTTTTTGCAAAACGAAACTTTAAGAGCAGCAATAGATGCAAATGGTATGTATGAAAAGAAAGACAGAAAGAGATGGACAGAGAGAGAGAGAGAGAGAGAGAGAGAAGAATAAGAATCCCCCACCCCCCGAGTGAGCACCTGTGTCATTGTTATGCTTGTTGCCTAGTAACAACATTCTTCACCGCCCACCACAGAAAGAGTGGAAGCCATGCATGAAGACAGGAACAAAGAATCTCATATTTCATGGACATTTTTAAGGAGTTTATGTCGGGATGTTACTGCATTGTGTCTGCATTCTTTTTTAAAAAAATGTTTACTGTCAGTAATAAAAGTCATATACATTAAATCTTAGCCTGAAAATATTTTTTCTTCAAATTTATTTCAATTTACACAATGAATTAAAATGGCAGAGTTGACACGAGTTGTACAATAAATGAACAACATCTCTCAGTTCCTTAGTGAAAATAAAAAGATAAAGAACCCAAATAATCACATTTTATAATGTATTATCATTATTTCATAAAAAAGCTAAATGCTCTTAAAAATAAGGGCCACAGATATGTTTGTGAGGATGCACAAGCTTGCTGTGCATCCTCACAAAAAACAGTGGCACAATGACACTTGTAGAGTTAGTAAGTGCACTTGTCTTATGTGCAGTTCTGTCATAAATACTCATCCTATATCACAAATTAGACAATTTGATATAAATATTGTACATTTATTCTTAATACATGACACATAGCTGGGACTCTTGCTTGCATTTAGAGTACATGCTACACACACACACTTATACTGTACTTGTATTTGTGATTTTGTGATCGTACTGGTTTTTACTGTACAAAACTGATTTTCTATCATCCTACAACAACGCTACACCTAAACCTACCTCTTACAGAAAAGTACTGGCAATTTTTACATTTCATAAAATACTGTTAAAGCCTTAAAAAAAAGGTTTTAAAGTTTTATGGGGACACATGAAGTGTCATAACCCATGTCCTTAAAGACATTTGTGTCCTCACAAATGCCACTACACATACTGTACTCACACACACACACACACACACACACACATACCATCTAATCAATGTTTGGTGACCCCTGGTCTATTATTTACACATATTCATAAGCCCTTCTATGAAGGTAGATTATGTACTCCTGGTTCATAATCTGTTGCAATAAAAATTAAAAGTAGTACCACTTATTATTTTGTGTTGGAACAGTAGTTAAAAAGTAAACTTTCCACAGCAATGCCAAAGAAGAACAATTTCTGGATACTTTTTAATTTTGGTTTTAGTTCTTCAAATTTCCTTTCTTAGTGAAAAAAACATTTGATAATTTGAAACACACACTTCCACTACCCTTTAAAGAGCTTTTTGTGCAATGAAGTTTCCATTGATGGTTTTCATGAAACCAGATGCCAGTTAACCTTTATTTTTAGGGGTGTAGATTTAGTATTAGTAGGTATTTTGTAAGTAGCTATCTTGGAGAAATTTCCAAAGTCTTGTATGGCTGTCAGTTGCTTTTGCCTCTTCATCCCAGGTGAAGATGTTGAGGTCATGGTTCTGTTGGTGCCATGCCATCTGTTGGAGGACTCCACAGGGCCTTTCACACAGTAGGAACCATTTTGTAGTGCCCAAATGTGGAACTGCCCACTTTTTCACACTGCAGAAAATAGGAATGATTATTCCAGGAACTCTCTGAGGAGGCACTAAATTAGCTCCTACTTCAGAGCAGGGTCTAAAAAACATAAGTGTAAGCTGATTGGCTAAACGCTGTGAAAACGTTGTATCAACTTATTCCTTTTATAAATGGCGTTTAAATGACATGTACTGTAGCACTGCAAGTTGAGGTTGGAGATTCTTAGTCCTCTTTTCTGTTCTTTCAGTTGCTTGACATATGCATCAACATTCCATGTCCATTATTGTGAAACCTGCTAGACACAACAAAAACAGAGCTCCTATCACAGCGTCCTCCATTCTACTGTTGTTAACGTAGTTTTTTTCTTTTTTCTTGTTTTTCTTAGTTTCCAGTGTTGAACGCCGTACACAAATGATGTTGCAGTGAACCAGCTTAGGTCACTTCTGCAATGCAATCCTTTAAATAGTACTTGGAAATAGTTTGTGCAAAATCATCCCAGTACAAAAATATCCTATAAGAATACTTTTTTTTACTCTAGTTTTTATTATTGTAAAGCATTTATAATGTACCTAAATATATATATATATATTGTCTTATACTGTACCATAGTAGCTTTAAATATTAAACATATTGTGCTAGCAAACATGTTCAAGTTTTCGTCACTTCCTCACTTCAACAACAAACGCTACAAATCTGCCATTCTATGTAAACCGTTTGCCTTTTTACACTTTGAAGATGTCTGTCACGCAGGTATGAAGAGACAACAGCCTTTTTTTTAATTAGTCGTTTTCTTTTGCTCTACCTGCTTGTGAGCAGAGAGCAGCACTGCTAGGGCTGTCATACTGAATCAGAGCTCTACTGATTACTTCCACTTTGTCACCTTCATCAGGAAATGATTCTGACGCACACTCACACCCTGCTCTCCACATCAATATGTGTGCTGAGGAAAAAAAATGCAGATGGGAAATAAATAATAAAAAGGAGGGCATGCCCCAGCTTTATGCTCTTTTTCCCTTTATTTCTTTTTGAGTCATGTCTTTGCTTTCCTTTGTTTTCCGTTGTCTTCTTTTCTGTGACCTTATGTGGCATCTCAAAATTCCATTTCTGTCTACCTAGATTCCAGTATTTTGAGAGAATAAACATTTTTATATTTCTGTAAGTAAACATTATACATTTATACATTGTAAAATTTTGATAGGACGCATGGTGCCAAATTGCCTTTTTGAGGCAAAGTGTTTGTATTTTGTGGTATATCCACTGCTATACCACATTAGACCTACCTGCTTTTTTCCCTCAGCTAACCCCAACCCCCTTCAAGAGTTGTGTGTACCAAGGAATTGCCAATATTCCCAGCACAACAGAGCATGGCACAGCATGAGCATTCCCTGCAGAATCCCTGAGGGATTACTTAGACGACTGCACCATCCCTGGGGTGGGCATGCCTGCGGGAGACACAGGGTTCAGACCCAACAGCACCACTGCAAAAAGTGAGAAATCTCTGTCAACAGTTACCCCCCTCCCCACTGAAATAGTTTTTTCATAAATTTCATTTCTAGAATGTTATTTTGACTGCTTGATTTTTAGCTATATAGCATAAACCAAACATGTGAAATGCCAATGTTTCAAACTTATTTATCATGATCAGCTACTGGGAATAACAGAGAAGAATTTCTGATTATACATAAAGAAAACTTTGTATGACCAATATCTGTATGTTTTTGTATTGATTTATTTTTGCAATGGAGGGTTGTGTGTTTTCAGGGAACCTACTTCAAATCAAAGTGTGTGAATGGGTTCAAGAACAGAGGAGGATTAGAGCCCTCTCTGTTGTGGCTTAATCCCAGCATTCAACATGTTCTTAATGGCCCTTATCAGTTTGTGATCACTAGCCAAGGGGATTTGGCATAGATGAGGCTGCTGTCAATTGCAGTCATATTCCTCAGGCCCTGTACTGCCAGCTGTTCAGATGTTTCATATTTCCTGTCCAACATACTTTCATGAACAGAAAGCCTGTAAAGAGTCAGTAACTGGTATTAAACATACATTTGGCACTGCTATCAGACACACAATAATAAAGGATGTGCAGGTTGTCAACCTCCAGAGTTTTCTTTTTTTTTTTTCAAATGATCATAATCAGATTGTTAAACCAAAACTGCAATTTCCAGCCAAAATGACTATCAGCAGCAGGATCACCTTAAAATTCTTTACACAGTACATGATTTGTAAACTAATTATGTTTTCAAATTTTCAACATTTTTAAACATTTTTATTACATAATCAGACCCATATGTGTGAGTTACCCTTTCAGTCGAATCACTTCGACGTTACATATGGGAACTCGCCAGAGAGACCTATCTGCTTTGAGCTTTTA
>JAUYWG010000031.1:2847372-2883772 GCA_034779775.1 Enteromius afrohamiltoni
CTGGCGAGTTCCCATATGTAACGTCTCCGTTCCCTCCTTCAGGGAACGTGGGTTACGTTCGTAACCTAGACGTTTTCTAATGTAGTAATCTTGCATAATGCAAATAATAATAATGCATAATGCAACATTACAGATATTACAGAAATGATGTCACAGGTATGTTCTTCTATGAGCCTGGGTTGATTTTCTCTTGTCTTTTTTTTCAGGTTTATTCAGCTTGTATGTACTGAGTTGTATATATTTAGCTTCTAACAATAAAAATGTTTGACAAAAATTAAATATTCACAAGTAAAATTCATTTTATGATAAATAACAGGGGAGTTGTTTGAAACAGGTTGCAACAAGTTTGATAACGGTACGATTCCTTTAAATTGTTTATAAGAAAAATGTCTTTTGTTCCCTTTTTCCACACCTTCAGAAATGATTTCCTCACAATAACCAAAGCCCGATTTACCTAAACACCCATCTACCCATCAACCTTCAGTATTCCATCCACCCAAACCATCCCCCCAAAATGCACCCTTTCCACACATTACAAACCGCATGGGATTTCAGTCTCTCTTTAAAGCTTAACGCCTCTGGGAGCCACTCTCTTTTCCATGTGACATTTTTGCATTCTAGGGGAAGATGGAAATGACAATGCCTGTTTCTACACGTATTTTCCTCCTGCTTTTTTATCCCTTGTGATAGTTTGCATCACAATTACAGAGGCATGAAATGTATGCTTGCATTAATATAAGGGAAAGACAAGAAATATATACAAATTATGAAACTGAACGTCACTTTTGATTAAAAATAAATTTTCAAAAGTTCATTTCCTGCCATCAAATTATGTTTCTCACAGTTTTTTTGTTTGTTTCCTTTATTATTTGAACACATAAAAGCATCACAACAACAATACACAAATTTTTAGTTATCTTTAAAACAAAAACACATTTACACATGCAACATTAGGGTAAAGACAATGAGCAACTTACTGAATAATTAATTTCGGAATGTGTAGTTTACTGTGTTGTGAAAATTCAAAATTAAGGTCAAAAATCTTACTGCAATGTTCACAAAAGTTCTTCACTGGTTCTCTACCTACCTTTGGGCAGCTTTTTAAACAGATTCAACCAAAACTAAATGGAATGCAACTGAACTTTAAGAGACTATACAAACAACCTTAAATCGCCCTCTCTCAGTGTTACCAGACTTTTAAAAGTGCTTCAAGGCATCAAAAAAAAGTGCCTTGCACTGCAATATGCACAACAAAGTCAACACAGCTGAAAAGAAAGAAACTTTCTGGTTTTGGATTACTGTTTTTACACAGCGTGTCAATTACAAAACATCACATTAATAGTGGAGGTCAAAACGTGTCCTCTCGAATTTGTTGGTTTAAGTGAAAAGAGGTATTCTTAATATCATTCCATAGAAAGCTTGGGAAATTATGGCAGAGAACAATTACCTTTATGATTATTGCATCAGATCTAAAAATATGTGTCGTGCTTTAAAGAGAGTTGTGATCTCATTGGCCATTAGTCCATTGGTTGACTTTATTTTCTTCTGTTTGTAATGATTGTCTACTCAGTTCTTTACAAGAATGGCTGCAACTTGTACAGCCAAGACACTAAAACACATTGACAGACACTGAAAAATATACATTATGATGCTGCCAAAAGTACAATAATAATTACACAGGAAATAAAATTACAAAGTTGTTTTTTTTTTTAATTTAGCTTGTCCCATCCTCTTTCATGCTCTGTCATCCACAGTCTGAGCTTTTTGAGTCCTTGTAGCCCTGCAAGTTCTTATGATGTCCCTTGTTTTATAGTCCTAAAAGAACCATCGAAATGCTTCCCCGTTGTTTACTGGTGTCCTCTGGAGAAAACACAAAAAGGAATGAATAAAGAATCAGCATGATAAATTTTGCAACATTTTACATATACTGTAGTTACTATCAATTAATACATTCTTAATGCAAATAGGTACAGTTCAATCTATTGCTGCATTTATTCAAATGATAACCAGAAAGTGAATTTAGATTAATTATTGCTGATTTAGTTCAATCTGCACATCTCACAATGTTTTTGTCCTGATGCCCATGTTTGAGTGGCACAAACTGCACAATTAACCACATTTAACGTGTGATTGTGTGTGTATGTTTGCCTGTTTATGTGGTTTATAAGGACACAAATTTGCATAATGACATGGGTATTACAATATGAATGTGATTTATGAGGACATTTTTAGTGTCCCTGTAATTCAAAAGGCTTAAAAAACTAAACTAAATGGTGTGGTTTTTTTTTTTTAATCTAAAAATGCACACAGTTACCTGTAAGGGGTAGGTTTAGGTGTAGGGTCAGTGTAGGACAATACCACATACAGCCTGTTCAGTATAAAAACCATTACGCCTATGTAGAGTCCGCATAAATCACAAAAAACAACATGTGTGTGCAGGGGCATAGCACCAAATTCTGGGCCCTATGCACAAGCAGTGGCCATGGCCCCCGTAAGCTCGAGGTTCACAACTACCTACGACACCATTTAATACCTCAATCAACTGATGCCATCCCCAAAATATTAGCATTTACATTAGTTAACAACATTTATTGTGATCTTAAAATTTCACTCCTCAGGGGCCCTCCCCCCACTTGGGGGGCCCTGGTAATTTAGTCCCACTTTTCACCCAACTACGACACTCCTGTGTGAGTGAAAGCTGTGAAGAAAAAAATTAAATAGCTGAGCCATTGTTCTAGGACAATAAACACACAACGCTTAAAGCTTATAGCAATGGAGAATTCTATAGATTCTATAGATTTAAATTGGCAAAAAGAATCTATAACGTAAGGTATAACGTAATGTCAAGGGAACCTTTTTTCCAAATAGCAAATCTATTCATCTATGAATGTTATTTAAAAGGTTTCCTAGACCAAAGATGGTATAAGTTTTATTGATGGATGCTTTTATAGTGGTTCATATTAAATGAGCAGATCATAAATAATATCATTCAGTGCAAGGACACTTATTATCCAGCAAATGGTGAGACATGACAAAAATGTAACAACAAAAGCTAAGTGCTGTTTCAATCAACAAATGCTTATTTTCACCTCATCACAATGTATTGCTTGCTTGAAGAGTTTATGAGCAATCAGATGTGCATGGACCACAACATTCAGGATTACTGCCACATATTAACAACTAACTACTAACTACTATATTAAGTATAACAAACGAAAAACACCTTAAGATGAGGTATGAATAATGTCATGCAATGCCATGTGTCATGACAAATAACTGAAAATAACAAACATGATGTGAGCAATAATTTAAATAATTTAAATAAAGGTGCACCTTATCACTATGTGAGTATAAGAGGGCACGGATGTAATGAGCAACATGTATGTTAGACCCTATTCCAGGTAAACTATTAAAACAGCTGCTTCCAGAAGTCATAGATGCTCTTCTGTCTATTATTAACTCCACATTGTCATTAGGATATGTCCCCAAAGCCTTTAAACTGGCTATTATTAAGCCTCTTGTTAAAAAAACACAACTTGACCCCAAAGATTTAGCTAATTACAGACCTATCTCAAATCTCACTTTTCTGTCAAAGATACTAGAAAAGGTAGTATCCTCACAATTATATTCCTTCTTAGAGAAAAATTGTATCTGTGAGGATTTCTAGTCAGGATTTAGACCGTATCATAGTACTGAGACTGCTCTAATTAGAGTTACTAATGACCTGCTTCTATCATCTGATCATGGTTGTACTTCATTATTAGTTTTGTTGAATCTTAGCGCTGTGTTCGACTCTATTGACCACAGCATTCTCTTGAATAGACTAGAAAACTCTGCTGGCATTAGTGGAAGTGCCTTAGCATGGCATTATATATATTATATATTTATCTGACCGCTATCAGTTTGTAGCAGTGGATGAGGACGTTTCATATCGATCGCAAGTGCAATATGGAGTACCTCAAGGCTCAGTACTAGGGCCGCTACTTTTTATGCTTTACATGTTACCCTTGGGAGACATTATCAGGAGGTGTTAGCTTTCACTGTTATGCTGATGATACTCAGCTCTATATTTCTTCTCAGCCAGGTTAAACACACCAAATTAACGGAATGTATAGTTTATATAAAAAATTGGATGTCAAGTGACTTACTGTTAAATTCTGACAAAACAGAGGTGTTAATTATCAGACCTAAAAATGTCCTACGCTTTTAACCTCAAATGCAGAAATGTTAATTCATGAGTTTATGACCTCGAGGTTAGATTATTGCAACGCATTATTGGGTGGTTGTTCTGCACGCTTGATAAATTGACTGGTTCAAAATTTGGTTCAAATGGACAGCTGGTTCAAAATGCAGCAGCCAGAGTCCTTACTAGAACCAGGAAGTATGAGCATATTAGCCCGGTTCTTTCAACACTGCACTGGCTCCCTATCAAATGATCAAATCTGTTAAATGATTGTTAGGCTGCATTAATTAGATCAGCCGGGAACACTCCCCTTAACACATGATTTACTTGTTACATCGTAAAAAGAATGGCCTCTACGCTAATATTAGTCTCTCTCGCTTTTATTCTGTTCCTCAGTCTTTATCCAGATCAGACGGTGTACCAGCACAAAGAGATGATCTTAATCGGAACACCTAGTTGAGATTTGTTGACAGATCGCCGGATCCAGATGCACTCACACACCCTATAAGTCCCTACACAATCTAACGTGTTAAAAATTGAACTGGAAATTAGGTGCTGGGCATCTGGCCAGAGGAGAACTGGACCCAACTAAGCCTGGTTCTCACAAGGTTTTTTTCCCCATTCTCTCATGGATGGGGTTTTGGTTCCTTGCCGCTGTCGCCTCTGGCTTGCTTAGTTGGGGACACCTCATTTCCAGTGATTACCATCGTTTTGACTACAGAGACCGTCTCTGCATTTAATAAATAAAGTTTAATTCTCGTCATTATACATTACCATTACTCTGTTCTTCTATTTGATAATGTTCAGTGCTTTGCTACAATCTTTATTGTTAAAACGCTATATAAATAAAAGTGACTTAATGCACTTGCAGCTTTTTGCTTCGGAGCCTCGCTGCATTGTATGCCTTTATTCGAGTCTGCTAGATGGAGAAATCCTCAATGAAAAAAAAGAGTTCCTTGGAGTTCATGCTCTCTCTTGACGGCGAGGCATGACTGGATCAGCTGTGTATGCCTTCCAAAGCGTGTTTCAGAGAACTTCTTTGAAAGGTTCTACTACCTTCGCGCAAAGGCTGTGTCCTCCTGTGTCTTAAATCAGACAAGCAGGTAGCGGGTAGGCCAGCTGGTGTCGGCTTGCTGCGCCATTCCCACGGGATCCGTGCACTGTTCTCAGTGGTTCCCCCCGGCCAAGGCGAACCCAAGTCCTCTTGCCCTGCAGTTGGACCTAGATGCGGAGTAGTTCCGACTGTTCTCCTACTGGGTTTCCTTCGCCCAGTACGTTGTGGCTATAAAAATTGTGTTTCCCTTCACTTATATCCATATCTCATCTATATAGTGTATTCCTTGATTTCACATGTCTCCAACCCCCCAACCCATGCTTCAGTAAAAAAAAAAAAGCTGGCATCCCTGTGGGGTCCCTATTAGCCTCCAGGGCATTGGGAAGGTTACATGCAGACTCTCCTGCTGACACACTTGCCTGGACTTTTCCACGGGTCTGTTCCCATATGTAACACTGGAGTGACTCAACTGAAAGGGAACATCTAGGTTACGTAGGTAACGTTACATCTCCTTGCCACAACCAACGGCTCGGCTCCTCTGCGAAAACCTGCGAGTGCATTACATCCTTGCCCTCTTATACTTACATAGTGATAAGGTGCACCTGGCTGTAATTAAATGCACGCCAATATTCATTGGCCTTTTCTTAATACTCGAAGGCAACTGGTCTCTCATGTGAGTCCACATATGTCACATCTCTGTTCCCTCCTTCAGGGAACGTGGGTTACCTACGTAACCTAGACAATTTTTGTAGTATTAATAAACTGAATAAGTTTTAAAAAATATAATAACCAGATAATTATTAAATATAGTCCTATTTATTTTTACAATTTTTTTAAACCTGTTTCAATCATATAACTAACAAATATACAACACATTAAGTTTGTTATTGTTAAAACCTATGTGTGCTGAGAATATAAAATTTAGACCTAATTAAAAAAAATTCTTGAATGTGACCTCAATCATAGAGAGGAAAAAAACTGTTTTTCATGTTTAACATTAAAAAATAATTTTCATTGATGTACAGAATCGTGAGGGGGTGAAGTGTGCAGGGGGATAATATCTTTAGTAAATAAAAACATGAACGGTCTGAATGTAAAGCGCAGGAGAGGAACAGAAAGAGCCATCGACAAAAGGATTGATTTGCATAGAGTCACTCTCTTCTCACATATATTTTAGATAACTGCCAACCACGGAAAACTAATCCCATTGTTGAGATTTTCAGGAAAAAGCCCTTTTCTTTTGAATGAGGAACAGTCTAGAGAAAAACACAGAAATAAGTTGTGGCTTAGGAAAAAAAAAAAAATTCTAAATCCATATATTTTCCCCCATTGATCAGTCCCTGGTGGAAATGTGGCTCGCTATAGACAGTAATGACCCTGATGTGCGTGGCCGGCATGTCTGCGTTTTGTTAAGTCTCGCACTATCGATCTGGTTGAGGCTTCCTGAGTGCTGCTCAAATTCACTTCCAGCCGTCTCTCCTCGCCTCACTGCTGTGACCAGGCACAAAGAGAGCTCAATTAGCACAGCTCGACGACGGCTCTCTCCCGCCTGCGCACTCCATCAAAATCACTCCATCAAACCACCCAGAGAGAGGGGGAGGGAAGAGGAGATAGAGGGGGTAGTGATATGACGGGGAGATGCAAGTAACTTTGAGGTTTTATTTCCAATCAAAAGATGCTAGGACAAATGTTCAGCTGGCCAACAGGGCATACATACATATTAGCCTGCAGGCAATGTCTTTTTAATATGCGGAAAATCATTTTTAAAACATATCCTCAAGGTTGCCAGCATATCAAAGGCCACATTGCCGTTGGCTAATATTTCTGTTTTTATTATTTTTAAAACAAATCTACAAAATGAAAATGTACATACTGTACGTTTGCATATACGCTAAAAAATACATTCTGTATCTAAAATGTACAACCTTTTTTAGATGTGAAAATTTAATTTCTGTAATTATAATTACCATACCTTACACCCATACCTTACACCTTAACTCACACTTAAACATACCATACCACCAAACCTGTGCAATAAAATATTAACACAACAAATTCATTTGACTTATTTCACGATATACAGTATGTAGTAGTTAAGTCTGCCCAATATTTTATTAATTTAGGTAAAATCAGCTGTTTTACATTTTCTGTTGCATTTAAAAGGCTATTTTAAAATGATAACATTTCACACTGATTTGTGTCACTTCTGGTGCTGACTTGTTTTAAAGGACTATACTTTAAAAAACTAAAATACTAAAATTAAAAATTTCTGTATTGGTTTATCCATTATTTAGTGTAATATTTGTTTTGTTTGCTATAGAATACGGTGGTTTTCTGAAGATGCTGAATTAAATTCAAGCTTTCCTTCAGTGTTCCTTATCTGCAACCTCAGTAGTGACCATAACCGCAAAAATCCTGCATATATACATAAACTGTAAAAACGTAACTATATAAATATATTTATGATATAAAGGTTATAAAAACTTCAAAACTTTTATATTTGTAAATACGTAATTCTGCTTATGTTTAAGATGTTTCCAGCATTGTAGGTTTCAGTATCTATCCAAACATACAAAAAACCTCTAGTATACCTGGATGATGCAAAGGAATGCTTATAACTTATAATAGGTTATAAATAATCATAAATAAAATAAAACCAGACCGTTATATCAATTATTATTTATATAATTATTAATTATTTGTATGTGACAAAATTTCCAAATCTGTGCACCTTATCTAATGCCCTCAAACAATCAGCGTTAATGTATTTATGTGATTGAGACTTACTGAATAAAGAATACAGTCTTATGTCCTGCTCACAAAGAAAGACACGTCAAAGCCAAAATCAGACTGAATGAAAGAGGGTTCTGAATGTGGTGGGGTACTAACAGCCATTGACACTGATTGGGGATGGCAGGTGCAGTTAATGACAGGGGCTGTACATGTCCTGCTCTGATTGAGGTGAGGGAGAGTAGAAGGAAAGAGAAGAGTGATGAGGTTGGAAGAGTGCTGACTCATAATCATATGCCTCAATCAAATGCCAAACACACACACACACATATATATATATATATATGCTCTCAAAGACACGCACTACTGCTTCACACACATATATGCACACAGACACTTTCACTGTCTCACGAACACACACACACATCACACTCAATCCCATTCCTTCTCCCCACCCCCAGAAGCCCTGATATGGTGATTCGTAGAGGCCACAGATAAACCACTCAAGACCATGAGGATGATAATGGCAGATGCTGCAGAGACTCAAATTCAATCAGCACTGGGCTGTCAACGTAGATGAGTTTAAGAATGAAACACGCTCACTGAGACACGTTAAAGACACATCAACGCAAGTAAACCAAATGCATCCCTGCATTTAAGGAATGGTAATAAAAAAAAGGCCATGAAAAAATTCTTCTTTTGTGTTCCATGAAAGAAGGTCACACAGGATTGTAAAACAAAGAATGAGTAAATGATGACAGAATTTTTTTATTATTTTACCATACCTTTAAGATACACTTGTACCAATGTACCATTGCTTCGACCTAAATTTACATGGCCATTCTATACTAAGCTGGATTTTTAAAAAACATTGTTTGAATAATATGTAATCCATAAAAAAGCAACTGTAATCTAAATTTAAAAATGTTATATAATCTAATGACAAGCACTTTATTTTTGGAATATGCTTACATGCAATCAAGTCAAGGTACCTTTACTGTATTTATATAGTGCTTTTAACAGTACAGACTGTGTCAAAGCACTGAACATTATCAAATAGGAGAACAGAGTATCAGCAATGTAAAAAAGATTCAACAATCAATTTTTAGTAAAAGGCATTTCATTATTGAATTCAGAGACGTCATTGTCCTGCTCAGTTCAGTTTAAATAGTATCTCTGCAATCGTAAACAGTAATCGCTGGAAATAAATGTAATCAGTTAGTAGCCAGCACATAAAATGTAAATGCAAAAAGATGTCCTCTACATTGCTGGAAAGTTTTCTTTAAAAAAAAAAAGGGTAAAGTTTAAGAAACAGAAAGATGACGGGAAAAAAGAACGAGGGGGGTTGGGTTCAGTGACAGTGGCTGAGACCCTCGTCTCTTCACGAGATGAATACCAGTCCAGGCAGTGTGCTGATGTGCTCCAGAACGCTCATTATAACGCACAGCCCATACGTTGCCCTGACATATCCATTATTTATTAACGTATGGACTGGGAACCAGGCCACCATTCATGACTGCAATCCTTTGGAGGCAATTCTGACAGGTTCTTTCAGAAATAAATAAATAATCCTTCACTTCTCCCTTCCTTCATGGCTTATGCTCCCAACACAAGAATAGCTCATATCCTTAGACTGTTTCTACAGCTGAACCTGTAAACATATTTCACATGCGTTCACTGCTCAACCTAAAAACACAAGAGATGTGACAGTCCGTTTTACATCGGTAAGGCGATTAATCTGTCTCATAATTTAAATTAAATATCATGCATAATAAATGTTCATTTAATTTCAGAAGATGTGTGTACATATCATATGCTATGGGGTCAGACAGCAGGATAAAAAACAACGCAAAATGCAAATAATAAAATGCTACTGACCATATAAATTGTGCTTATAGCTACCATTACAAAAATCAGCTTTTAAACTAAATCAGCCTTTAAAGAACTTAAAGAACCATCAACTTAAAAGCAACTTCAATATCTTTGAACGCAATCATACTGAAAATGATGTGGGAACTTTAATAAACTGATAATGCTTATTTTTAGAAAACAATCCACTGAAATTAAATATATTATAAATGATTCACTGAATTACTTTCTGCTTGAATTTAACTGATGTAATCCAAAAGATAAGATTACTGAAAACCAATGATTGAATGAACAAAAGACTCAAACACCTAAACTAATTTTATAAATGGATGTTTCGATCTGTAATGCATTTGAAATGCAGCAAACTGCGATGTTGTTAAGCATGTGTAAACATTTCAACTTAGCTATTCACTACACATTAAAAAAAAAAAAGAAGTTCTATGTTTTCTATTAGTATCTATTATTATTAGTAGTAGTAGTATCTTTTATTCCCTTTCTGGAAGGTAGCTATTTTAGTTTTAATTTTCCTGTTAGTAGGAATATACAATTTATGTATACAAGTTCTGTCATGAAACAAATTAAGGAAATATGTTTTAGTGCAAATTGATATTTACAGCATTAAACTTGTCATAAGATGATTGTTTCATATTACATATGCAGCCAATTAGCTTTCTGCTTTACATTGAAATTGCAGTTTAGCTTTTACTATAGCAGTTTGCAGTAGGGTTGTGCGATGTCGACCAATTTGGCCTCGTACGGTGTACATTTTAGGACATCCTCAGACCTCAGTCATAAATTGAAAAGGCGTCATGCCTCAGACTAAAAGGCTTTTGTCAATGGACCAAACGGCATCCTGACTTAGACTGAAAAACTTCAGGTCTCGGAAAAACGACGTCCGGTGTCAGTTCTCGTACAGTAGGTTTAGGTTTGTTTGAGGTGTAGACATTAATAAAACATTTAACAGGTAGCATTTTCTGATATCAAATTGTACTACATTTTTTCATAGGAGGTAGCAAAATCTGATAAGGTAGGATAAAATGTTAGAACACCAGATCAACATCGTGATGTCTATCGGCCATCGACAATGGACGATGGCATCGTCTATCGACCCAACCCTCGTTTGCAGTGTGTATTCAGAGTTCCTATGAAACCTTCTATCTTCCCCAGCTCCACCTTAATAAATCTATCATGGGTTATTAAATATGCTATTTGTGCAGCAGCAGTATGCCTTAGACTAACTTCCTGTATTTGCTTTGCATAAGCAATAATCTACATAAACAGCAGTAGCGTAGCAGATATATTACACAAATATCAACTACATTAACATTGTCATATCCATTATCATGCTAAAATCTATCAAATACATCAGGGATATATACACTTTGCTGACACAGATTGATAAAGCATCAACTGAAACTACATTATGTTACTTTAAAAAAGAGGGCAGTCCCTTTTCGCTCTCAATTATGGGATGCTGCCTTTACCTTTTTCATAGATTTACATTGGAAAAACATATATCTATCATGTTTATGATCACTACATACCGCTAAAGCCATGCATTAAATGTCAATATATCTTATTTTATGACTTAAGACAGTCTAGAAAATAACTTGTCTAGAAAACAGTCTAGAAAATATTTGTTGAATTGTGCTGAACATTTACAAGTTAAAGCTGCACTGCTTAGCGGTTCATAAATGGACATCAACAGAGAGAAGTACTGTAGCTCCGGCTTTTTCCAGAAAATGCTTGCAGTTCTATGGTGAATCACACAGGTACTGGACTATTCTGAATATAAACACTTTTTAAAGGCGTACCATAGAGATTCAGGACAAGCCTAAATATGGTTCGGAAAATGTATACTCGTTTATTATATACATTTAGAACACAAAAATGTTCCAGACTGCAGCTTTAAATCAAAATTTCTAAATTACCAATTTAGAATTCATTTAGTTTATATAGAGTTTTTAAATTAAATTCTATTGGGGATTTTTAATTAATTAATTCTAGCAACTAACAGATGACAGAATCACAGAAAGAGAGGAAAAATACAAAAGATTCAAGCAGTTTAGGATTGTGAGTGCTAGCCAAAATTCAGGGCTGATCTCCAGACAGAAAAAAATAAAGTTTCTGTGGTGCAGTCAGCCCAAACTGATGTGTTATATATTGCCTGTCACTCTATTCTGCGGGAAAATTGGGGCGTTGCCGAGCTCAAACCTGGAAGGTACAGCAATCCATCACCAACTTTCACAGAAACAGATCTCATCTCTGTTCTGGTAGCCAATATCCTAGCCGCTTGAGCAGCATATAACAGGTAGCCAGTTTAAGGCTGTTACAAACACAGTGCTCATCTATGCCATCCTGATTCTGAAGTTGATCGCTTAAGCCTTACATCACAACACCTTCATGCAAACAGAATGAATGGTTAAAAATAAAGGCAAACATGTTTGAAAACATTGCTATCATTAAAAAAAAAGGTTCAAATTATTTAAGGTTCTCAAAGTTTGATGAGAATTAGCTTATCATATCAGTGTTTAAAATATGAAATATATAATGCATATATCAGTAAAGTAAATTAACTGCAAGCAAGTTTATTTTTTTAGAGAAATTATGTAAGAATTAATGATGCAATTATCTACAACACAGCAGAAATGGATTGTTACAGGACAGAATCTGCAGTCTATCTATCTATATTACCTAGTATGATATCTGTCAAGTAATAGGAATATTAATTCCAAAAGGAAATCTGTTACTTGAACAACAGTGTCTTATTTACAGTTTGGTGTCTGAATTTATCACATTCATAAGACCACAGAGCAATGATAGAAAATTACCTGTTTAAGCTTTTTTTCAGATATGGACATCTAGAATACCGTAAAGTACATCAGCAAGCCATGAGCTATTTTCCCTTACACAATACTTAACACAAATAGCCAGTCAGATGAGATAATATAATCAAGTTGGAGATAACTTTAAATGCCTTACTAAAAGGTACTGTTTTTTTTGTTTTAATGTCATTATTTATTAATTTCTACACTTCATCATGCTATAAAATTCTTGCTATAAATGCTCCAAGGACAAGTTGAGCAAAAGAAAATAAAAGAAAAGAAAAATTTGCGATGTCAACAAAGATTTGTGATGGACCAGCCATCCATACTGTTTCCACAATTTCATAGGTGTTAAATGATGATCTCCATTATAATTTTACGCTGCTCAGTATTCAGAGTCTGTTAACACAGTCTATCCAGCTTTCTGTAAGAGCACTTCTAAGATACCATCATTGCTCACACATAACAACCCTATAAACAGTGGTAAAACAGAACAGGCCAGCGAGAAACAGGGAAATAAGGCTGATGTCACTGTTAGCTGTTGATCTACATCAAGAAAATGATGAGGGGTAAAAAAAGAAAAATTCATTTTTAGAAGGAGGCGGAGAAACACAAGTAGAAAAGGTACAAGAGCGGATGGTGAAAGAGTGAGAGGAAGACAGTGGCAGCAGGGTGCTTTCTCAGGCTCTCAGGGGACATTTTGTGGAAAGCTTCCCTCCCTGTGGCGGCCCGCAGGCCTTTAAAGAATGGCAGCGGGACGTCAGTCACTGGCGTCGGCACAGGAGAGTGAGTGAGTGCAGCATAGCGATGAGCCATGTGGGTGTATCGGTGCGAGGGCTAAGCGATCTGAACAGATTGCCTGTTCTCTGAAATGTTAAATCAAAATGCAAAACAGGAGTTGACCAGCCTTCCTCTCTAAACAGATTCACCAGCATATGTGTGGGAGCGTGGACAGCTTCTCAGGGAGCACTAATATTTTAAGGTAATTAAACTGAACCTCCCACTGACTATGAAGGCCTCAGACTGTCTGTCTGCAATTCCAGTTATTTTAGCCATCTTCAGGACTCAGGCCTGTTCTATTATCTAAGTAGAAAAATTGATCAGTATTTCAGTTTTTATTTCAGCTCTACATAAAGTACTCATCAATCATCATTAACATTCATTAAGATTAAGATATATTCTAAGGTTCCAAATTTGGCTGATAAAGATAATCCATAATTTTAAGCAAAAATAGTTACATATTTAGAAATAACTTGTAACACCAGGTGCACACTGTGATGCTGTTCCTTATGATTTGTGATAAAAAGAAACAGCAAAAATAAAACTACAAAAAGAGAAGCTGGGTACAAGCAAAGTATAAATGTAAACATGCACAATTACTTTTTTTTATGTTTTATGGTCAATGTAAATTTTTTATGGTCCAACACCTAAGTTCAACGCTGTATCACATGAGCTAACAAGCAAACCTACTATCTTTAAAAACCCAAAGATACAGTATGAAACTGGATATGTGTGATGCTAATGCTCAAAAGCATCACTTATCAAATCTCCCAGCATATTTATATTGTTATGAATTCATAACATGATATATTTCTAGTAATTGTGTGAAAATTAAGCTTCATTAATCAAAACTTGTTTGAAAATTAATAAAAAATAAAAGAGTTTCACTGCAAAAAAGGTCTCCCTAAAAAAGCGTGCTAGGTTTGTTTATGCCATGAGACCAGGTAGAAAAATACAGTATTACAATAATACACTCATTGGCCACTTAGTTGTACTGGGTACTGGGTTGATCTCCCTTATGCCTTCAGAAATGACTTCTTTGCATTCTTTGTGGCATAGATTTAACAAGGTGCTGGAAACATTCCTCCCAGATTTTGGTCCTGTCCTGATAGCATCATGCCACTGATGCAGATTTGTTGGCTGCACATCCATCATGTCAATATGCCATTCTACCACATCCCAATGATGCTCTGTTAAATTGAGATCTGGTGATTGTGGAGGTCATGCGGGTATAGTAAACTCATTGTCATGCTTAAAAAAACAGTTTGAGATAGTTTAAACTTTGCTAGAAGCAGCCATCACAAGATGGTTACAATGTGGTCATAACATGCTTAAATGCAATGCTCAGTTTGTAAAATTGGTACTGTAATGTTCTTAGCAACACAAACAAAATTGCAACAAAGTCCTCTCTTCACAGTTCTGATGCTCGGTTTGAACTTCAAGAACTTGTACTTAAGATAGTCTATACCATGTCTGCATGTCTAAAGTTGCTGCCATGTGACTGACCGATTAGATATCTGCATTACCGAGCAGTTTAGCAGTCATACCCAATAAAAAGTGTTCTGTGATAGTATGTAGCAGTACTTTTTCTCCAATCAAAAAATGGCAGGATTTCAAGTGTTGAGCAAGAAGACAAGACAGCCACAGCTATCACACCACAAAATGTGTCTGGCAAAGACATAGCAACACGGTGGTAAACCATACACTGAAAAATGGGAAAGATGTTGAGGCAGTCATACGCTGCAGTATGATCCACTAACAGAGTACGAGAATTTCTTGGGATTGAATCCAAGAATGTCAATTTAATTGATGTGTGTTTTAAAACACAAGGAAAAAAAAACTGAGACAATGATGTGCTAAGAAGCCGTAACTCATTACAAAATTGACAAGGATTTATTTTATGGTCTGAGGAGAAGAAAATGTGTCTAAAAAAAACAGCAACAAGACGCATTAGACTACAAAACATATACAGTTCAAGCAAAAAACAAAAGAGTAACAGAAACATTAAGTATGCTATAGCCTCCTTTATAACAACATTGTACCATTCAATTTTGCAATGTGGCATCAGCATGTGCAATCAGCTAAAACCACATACTCTATTAACAGACACTCAGAAATGAGGAAAAGACTTTCTTACTATGCTTTCTTTGTATCATCACAACACAAAGAGAGAATTACTTTTTTTTCACCTGGGCCTATCAGACAAAGCATCAACAAACAGCCTGGTGTGAAGCAGCAATGGTTAATGAACAGACTCAATGCATCCAAAGCAGTAAATGTCAATATATAGATCACTGGGGCAAATAAGAAACAGCAAAAACTGTCCCAAAACAAATGTTTAGTAGCTTTTAGTGTAAATATGTTATATGCCTTAAACTAATCTATAGAGCTGTCTTCCATGCTTTATTGTGCTGGACATTGTGTGTTTAAAATAATGTGAATGACTTGGACTTTATAGTGAGACCTATTTGTGTAGATTCATCATGAAGCAAAGACAAGGGTTGTAAGAATAAAAAATAAATATTTAACATTTATATTTAATATTTAATATTTAGGTATATTTAACTAAGTACTTGTAACTCGTAATTAATTTATTATGCCAAAACAATGTCTTATAATACACGTGTCATGTAAGTAAATATAAAGTAATAACTGGGTGGTCATATCAGCTTGGTAGCAACAATAAATGATTAATAATATTTTGACTTTAAATTGAATTTTAAATCACTGTTTTAATAATCTTTTTACTGACATACTACAACACGTTTTTAACAGTAGCATTTTTTTTTACATGGAGTAAGTGCCAATGTATCATTTTAGTTGATACACTAAACTGTATCAACTAAAAAAACTTTTTTTTAGTTAGGCTATTGTTATTACATATAGGCTAGATAAACATAAATAAAAGTAAATTCTGCAGTACGCTTTATATATAAGACAATAGAAGTAATTTTTAAATTATATATAAATATGTACTTACGTCCTGCGTAAAACACTCTTAAAAGATCTTAAAAGCTAATTTCATCTAATGTACATTTAAATAACAATATATATATATATATATATATATATATATACATATATTTTTATTAACTTATTGAAATTAAGATGCATTTAAGTGTCTGAAAACATTTTGCACATTCTTTTAAAGAATATTATTTCCACAATAAACATTGTTTTTTAAATTACTATTAATTTCTTTCTTTCATTCTTTATTTATTTTTATGCATCTTTAACTAAATCAGCAAATGTTGCTGAAATGTGGTACAAAATGCCTGCAATATTATTTACAGCCTCACTGAAAATACTAAGACCCCTTCTGCGTTGACTTTCTTCACGTATTTTCAAACAGGTCACTGCAATGATGGGGAACCATTTAACTTCTCATCCAGAGCTAGCCATCAATTATTTACAGTCACCTGTTTAAAATTTAAAGTGCCACACATTAACGTTTGCAGCACCTACACTTTCACCCTGACCATCCTCCACTGATCCGCCTCCCCTCTCCATCCTAGAACATGGCCACAGATAATGAGTTGCTTTCACCACTGAACTGGAGATGTTAAATCAAGCCAGGTCATAGGAGACAGCAGGCGTCATGGGTAAGGCCACAGGGCAGGCATGTCTGATTACATTTCGGTCTTAATTGGTAGCACAAGAAAAAACAATAAATTTAGCAACAAATTGTAGCACTTTGAGAAGAGCAATTTTTTTATATTCAAATTTGTAAGCATTAATAAAATATGCAAACTGTGGAGGAGGGAAAATATATTCAGGGAATAATACAATAAAGTGATTAAACCAAAAATGAAAATTCTGTCATTATTTACCTGTGGATATTTTGCGGAATGTTGTTAACAACTGTTTTTTGACCATTGACTTACAAACAGAAAATAACATTTGCCAAGTCATTACAAAATACCTTCTATTATGTTGCAAAGAAGAAAGTCATACTGGTTTATAGGGAAATTCATAAAAAAATGATTTTTTACAATGAACGATTCCTTTAAATATTATTCTGTTACGCATACAAAAGCTACAGTATGATGTTGATTTAGAAGACCTATAGTATAAGTCATATAGACTTTTATTAACAATAATTTGTATATTAGGATCTTGTCTTTTACTGTAAATACTGTTTATATTGTTTTGAATGAAGTTTGTGAATAAATTATGACATGATATGTTTAAGTGTACTATTTTAATTTAACCTGCCAAACCGTCTTTTACAGCCAAAAACAGCCCTATTCACTGAACAAACAAAATACTTTGTCTTAAACTTAATTTCCTCAAGCAAAATTTCAATAATTTATGCAGCATTTAAGCTGGGGTACTTCTCATAATCACTGAGGATTGCTAAATCATATATCTTTGTTCATTATAATAAAAATATTATTCATTCCACACCCAAAAACAACCACTTTCCAATATAGATCCTGGCTTATGTATGCACACCGCCTTTGATCAACATCTTAAAAAAAGAACCCAAGCTCAAACTGTCTGACTAACCTGGAGCATCACTGGACCCAAAGCAAGCTCAGAAAACGTTAGGAAAGATAAGATGACTCTGCTTGACTAATCCATTCTGGTGTCTGAGAGAGAAAGAGAGAGAGAGAGGGAACAGCAGAGCAGTGACACAGGGTAATCCTCCGGGGTCTTGCATTAGCGCGCTAAATTAAAGGCGGTATTAGATTAAATTGGCTCTCCGATTTCAGGGGTGTAAGTAAAATTCTAATTTGCATTTTCCACTGCCGCTTAAGATATAATTAGTTCAGGGTGATTCCCAGGTGCAAAACACTGACAGCAACATCCAGCTGCTTACTGGGAGTTCATCATTTGTTAGCAGCAAAAGGTTCAATCAGCTGGGTTTACATACATGTGTGTTTGTCTGTGTGTGAGAATCTGTGCGTGTTGTGTTTCCTGACATATAGTTGGAAGCAAGTCAATGAATTGAAAAGTGTATATTTTAGTCTGTATGTGTCCGCAGATGCTTGTGTAAAGGCACATGTTTCTTCTATACTGGTCATTACATGTTGGCTCAATATAAGTTAATAAAAGCTGTGTGTGGGCTGAGGATGCTAATCAGTCTTCCAGCAAACTCAGATCACTCTATTTTCACACACACAAAGTAGAGTTCCAAAAGAATATTGAAAAATATTATTGCAAATTTTTACCAAAGGATTTTATGCTTAAGAATTCGAAACAACATTCTATAAAGTTTATTCCACAATCTCAAAATTAAGATTTATTAAATGAATGAAGTAATCCATAGTTTAAAAAGTTCCAAAGGTGATGAAATGAAGGTGAAGTGTCTGCTTCATAAACAGCAACAACTGGAATATCACAAAACCCAGAAAACTTCCCTTATCTGCCACTGGTCACCCAAACTGAATGGATTTTGATAGGCTCTGAAGGTTCTGTAAGTGCGACAAATGATATAATAGCTTAAGCTATCATGAGAAATCAATCTATAATAGCTTATATCCATGTATACTGGGATACTTAAAGGTTTTGTTTTTTTTTTCCATACCCCACCTATCACACATGACAATCACATCAACAATTCCACGTCAGTGTTCAGAACCTCTGCCTGTACTTTCCTGATAAAGTAATGAGAAGGAAGTAGAACAACATAAACAACTTCATTGCACATTGACTGTTGCAAACAACAGCCACACTCAACCTTAACCTGCACACAAGTCACCAGATTTTAGAAAAGAGTGTTAACAAGTATTTAAATATATTTCCATGCACTCAGTCAGCAGGTGTACTCATTGTGAAATTATGTTTTAGGCCCTATTTACAACTGGTATTAACATTCTTCTTATATGCATCTCCTGTAACCACTGATTATGATTGCAGTTCATTGAAAGGAAGGTCACTGCATGTTGATGTAAGACATAGTCAATTTGCAATTTTCAAACCTTTGTTTTGGTGCATTGATTACATATTAGATGAGTAAATAGTCATTGAATGTTGTTTGAGATGCATTAGGACACATTAGCATTTACGCTGCAAAGTGCTTTTCATTGTTCTTTTGTGTAATTTGTAAAATAATTTGCGTGCATTGTAACCTGTTTACACTTGTACATTGTGCTGTTCACATCATGTCACCCAACACAGATGTTCACACCATGTGTCAACAGAGCCTTTGCTAGCAGACCTAAATTCTCTATTTCCAGAAATATATACAATATTTGTCCACTCTCCTTCAAGCATACACTCACAAATTTATCCACCAATTTGGAATTTTTAAGACACATTATTGTGTTTTATTTATGCTGTTCAGATATTCAAAAATAATACAAATGCTTTCAATTGTTTTGCCTATTTGCTTTTAGTGTGTAAGGATTTTAGGATGAGAATCTAGACATTCCACGTTCCAAGTGTGATAGAAGAACAGCAGCAGGAATTTTCCTATTGCTCCCATTGTGGGAGAGATCGACTAGCCTCGTCAGGAGACAGTTTCTATAATTGGTTAAAATGACCAAGTGCAGAGAAGGATGGCTCTCTGCTGAAAACCATTTCCCAGCTCAGCTTGGAGCAGAGCCAAGCCCTGGGTTGTTCGGATGCGTTCCAGCCCCAGCCTGACTGGCAGCAATTAGGGGTGTCTGAGCCAAGCTCAGCTTGCGCTCCGCACAAACACCCCTAATTACTGCCAATTAGGCTAGGCGGGTAGGCAGATTTGAGAAGCTGGGGGGATGTTCAGGCATGGGTGGGCATGGAAACAATTTTCAAGGGCTTAGAAACGTGACTAGAAGGAAAGGTTAATGCTTTTGAGTGCACGGAGGGAGAGAGGGAGGGGGAGTGTGGTGTCTGAGCCGTCGTCTCACCTCTAGTGATGAGCCTGGCTTCTTTTTTAGCTCCTCACATTTCCGAAACTTGCAGATCTGGTGGCCCGTCTTACGGTTCCGACAACTGCTGCACACTCCACAGTTGATTAGCCTCCTGCAGGGCGCGCAGACCCCACACCTTTTCCTTTTCTTTTTTGCTGGGTTTCCGCTGGATGCGGAGGAATTATTCTGTGGGCAGTCTGCCAGATTGGCAATTTGAAACGCACTGTCTGTAACGGCTGCTGAGGCTGCGGGGGAGTGAAGGGCTGTCATGACGATGACCCCGGGAGGTAATGAGATGCCCCCTAAAGCCGGAATAGCGGAAAAAGTTCCAACACGTTCCGGGAGATTCATTATCTCTGCTTCAGCAGCACCGCATTTCAGCTTGTTCATGCATTCTCCTGCTAAAGGTCTGCAGTGTTCAGGGGATAAGCTAGAGAGGAAATTATTATTTGCCATTTGCAGCGTCTCTGGCGGCACGCCAGGTTTCCCCGGCCTTTGGGAGTCGTTTCTATGCATGCTGGTCCTATTAGGGTTTATTGCTGCTGATTTCCTTCCCCAGAGCATGCCGTTATCACAGTTCCAAGGGGACACACCGATTCTGGCACTGGGAAAAATTGGTGTCGTTATGCGGGCAATCTTAGCTGTCTGTGAAAATGCCCCATTGGTTTTGTAAAAGTTTGCAAACGACCTGTACCTTTCCATTTCGGCATTGTAATCCAACAGCTGGCTTAATCCACCGTCCTGAAGATTATCCTTTTGCAAGAGTGACACGTCGGTGCTCTGGCCACTTTCAATGCAAAGTGCATTGTTAAGATTAGACATGACTTCTAAGTTTCAAGTACTCACAAGAAAAAAATCAGGGGAGGGTGGCAGTTGTTTTTTGTCAAGATGAAGCTTGTTAGACACAACACGTTACCATCCTGGTTTATCCTCTCCACTAAAACAAGAGAACAACAATTACGGATACAAGTGACAAACATTTCCTGTGCATCATCTGACACTTTCAAGTTACTCGACTCTAGTGAAAGGTTAAAATGGTCAATTTCTTTTTTCCCCCTCTCTCTCCTGATTGCTTTAGTCAAAAAATTTTGATTCTAATCTTGTGACTTACCACTGAAGCTATGACACGTTTATGTGGCATAACCAAAGGAAATAGGCACAATCATACGTGAAAGTCATAAAATTGCACCACCAGTATTATCAGCACACTGACTTCCCAAAAAAAAAGGAAAAAAATTAGATAAATTATTTACTATATTATTTATATTATGGTAACAATGTGAAAATAAAAGTAGCATCATAACAGAAACAAAACATTCATGCACATTAAAAGTGTCAATAAAATAAATAAATAAATGTGATCATGCATCAAGTTGCTACTGAAAAATGTCAACAAAAAAAAGCACATTGTCAAGATCACCCAGTGATTCAAGGATACTTTGGCCCACTTCAACCAAGTCCCAGACCTTGACAACTGTAGTGCGTGGGGGGATCCATTTCCGATCTCCCAGTCTGGCTGGGTTTTGTTGCCACAGATAAAAGCCTATTAGACACATCTTCCTCTACTTGCATTACCTTTCACTAGACTCTCTCACCGACTGTCTGCTGTATATTGCAAGAGGACTACAGCAATTCAAAGCTCTGTTAACATCTGTTTCTAAATTTAATTGTACATTTCCACCTGAGAGACAAATACTAGATAATCATTCATATCTAATAGCGTGTCATTAATCATCTGAGACCTCATATGAAGCCAGTAATGTTTTTATTAAGTTTCTTAAAAAGGCTCATGCTGCTTTATAACTTACTAATTAAAGGCAAACAGAACAAAACTGAGTAAAGAAAGATGACTTTACACACATAAGCATAAGAAGTTTTCTATTCTAAGAAGTAATGCGCAATGGACTGATGATGCAAATAATTAATTTAGTATTATTATCATCGCTCGATATTACAAGTAGAAGGTGCTTTTAAACCGCTGATTTTCAAGCTGTAAACAAAGTTCAGAGAATAAGCAATATCCGATACTCAGAGGATACTGAAAGAGGTCGAGAGTAGACAAGTGTGCCGTCGATTACAGCCCGAGACATTCAGATCAAATTGCATAATGGAATTTAATCACTCTGGCGCCTTCTAAACCACCCGAAATAAATAATAAAACAGTGGACATTCAGAAAGCATGCGCCACTATCGCTAAGCGAGAAAAAAATGAAAGAGCATCACCTACCAGACAATCCAGACACTAGAGCAGCACATTACTGCGATGAATGCACAATAAACACACGCCGAGTGATCACCACAAAAACACCATCTTTACGCGCGAAACGCCATTCCGCATGCGAAGAAAAGTAGAAGAAAAGGTATATGTTTGTGATGGCGTCCGGGTTGAGCCTGTTGTCCGTGGAGCGATGACTGGAGGTGAAGTGTCTCCTGTCGCTGTGTGTGGCTGATTGGTGCTGAGGTGAGGAGGATGGGGATGTGGACACCAACTGATCATTGGCTGGAAATTACTATAGAAACACCAGGAGCTCTGGGGAGGGGGATGCTCATCAATCTCCACCGGGAAACAGCGCGCTTTCTCTCGTTGTTTGGTAACTCTTTACATTACAGTCTCACAGATTACGTATAAGTAGGCTAATTAATTACAATATTAGGTGTATTTGAAAGCAGTTACACAATATTTCATATTGGCTTTGCCTCTAAACCTAGACACTTTGGCTCATAGCCCTGCTTTCAGAAAGGCAGCTCGTTAGACAAGTATGCAGGTAAAAACTAAAGGTTTATTTTTCCCGGTAATGTGCTTTACTGTTTTGTTTGTTTGTTTGTCAATAATTATTTACAAATATAATTTAATTTATATGAAACAACAACGTTTGGTTACTTTAAGAAAAGTATATTGGAGGGCAGGGGGGTGCAAGTTCAGTTAGTATTCACGCTCAGTTATTTAAAGCTGTAAAATACAAAAGAAACACTTTACAGATCACATGGAAGATGATATTGAGTCACTGCCTTCCACTACAAAAAACACAGAAACATTTTAAGACAACAATATATTAATAAATTTAATAACAACAATTACAAATAAAATGTAACTAATAGACCAGGGGCCTGTACCATGAAGCTGGTTTTGCTGGTTAGCCAGCTAAGTTTCAGTTTAGTTTGCACCAATTTTATATTTTAGGTACCAGGAAATTGGTTTGGCTTTTAGCAGTGTTCATCACCATAGTAACTCATGCTACACAGCTAACCTGCTCCTGGGCAGATTATGTTCTGGGTTAGAGATCTCAAAACTAAATTTGACCAATCAGTTTCCATCAAGGTGACACATGTCTGATGCAATAAAGCCACTCCCCCAGCTGCTCTTACTCAAAATTAAAGGACGTTACATAGTAAAACATTTTTTGAAGATAAAATCATCTGATTTTTAGAAATGATTATTTTTATAATTACTTTGTAGTATTTATATAATTATTATCACCTTAATCCTTTACACAAGCCAACTTAATTTAATAGTAATTAAGCTTTTATTTTAAATTATTATGAACATAGAAATAATATGCAGTATAAACAAGTTTTAAAATCAATAGCTGTAAACATGACTACATATTGTTTTAGTGTTATACTAGATATAACACTAAAACTAGCTAAAAAATGATATACTAAATAATAAATAATATTGTCAAGTTAAGTAACTTTACAACTTGAATGTTTTCTTTAAATGTATTAATCTAAAATTAAATTTGTCATATTGTATCTTTTAATCTTTCGTATGAATTGCACTGACTCTCTCAGGAGAAGTGAATCACAGTTTCAAGGCATGTGATTGGCTGCTCATTGCTGATGTCACACTTTCATGTGCACATGCTACATTAACTCAGGATCAAGCCTGAATTGACAAAGAAAATTGATGACCAGTTTCATGGTACCAACAAATCCAGATTGGAGTGGTTTGGTTTTGTCAACTCAAAACTAATTCTGTAACCCTGAGTTTGTTTAGCCACCATTATGGTACAGGCCCCAGGGACTGGTTGCATAAAACGTTAAGACTATAGTCTTAAAAGTAAGCTACATTTTTCTTTAAGACTTGTCACAGATTTTTAAAATTCAATTACATAAAAGTGTATATTAGTCTAAGGTAAATGCCAAAATAAAACAGATTACTCTTGGCTAACTTCTAGTTGCTCAGACTAGGGGTCCGTTCTTTGTACCTCACTAACTGTCGTGATCTTGGATCGTTGGGTTCTTTGAAGCTCATCTGGGACTTGCTATCAAAGCAACAGGTCCGTAAGCTTGAACCTACTTGGGAGCAGGTTTTTTCATGTAAACAGGATTTAGGCTGCGCTCCTGGCGGGTTATGATTGGTTGAAATGGCAAGGTCACACCTGAGTGGTTAAAGAGCACAGCTGACTCACGTGGGAAAAATATCTTGAAAGAAAGTATAGAAAATAATTATGATGATTCACACACTATATATACACGTTAAAAAATATAATATAATTTTATTTATATTTTTGTATTTTATATATATATATATATATATATATATATATAAAAATATAAATAAAATATCATGTCAAGGAAAAAACATGTAACATGTTTGAAATTTAAATTTACCGCTGCGTTTTAGTGCTATTGAGTGGCGCACTATAACGAATCAAATGGAAGACATAAAATATTATTTCCAAGCATATGACCCCACACTGAAAAAAATAACTTGTAAAATTTACTTAATAAAATCCTCGTAACAAATTGCACTCACTATTTTTAAGTAAAATTTACTGCTGTAATTTTAGGTAAAACATATTTAGAAGCAATATATACATATTTAGAAGCAATATAAATTAACATTTTTTTTTTTTTCCCACAGTCACACAACTGTATTCTAGAAAACATTTCAGAAACACCTCGAAAATGTAATGGTGCTCTGAGATATGGGAAGTTGAGGGTAATTTGTCCCATAAACAGTGCACAGTCTTTAGCAGTATTGTGACATCCTGGCAGGATCTTCTTGCCTTCAAGAACAATAGATACATCTACTGGATCCTTTCCATCAGCTCCATGGACAAACAGAGCCTTGAGGGTGTCTTGCGTTGTGTCCTTATGGTTATCCTCCTGCACATAGTTAAAAAAGATTAAATAAATTACTTGAAATGTACTGCTAAAATCAAAACTTAAGTTAAACAGTACAGATTACACTAAACTGACTCAAGCCTGTTTAACAGTGAGCTAGGTTTAGTAAAACATTAGTCGAACATAACATAAGAGCCATTACAGCCTTACAATAATGTTACCCTTAGTCATAAATTTAAGGTAAACCTGTACATCAGGGGTGGGGAACTTCAGAACACAAATTAAGTTTTTTTTTTTTTAGATTAGAGAGCAATCAGAATCTCCATAGACAGCAACACAACTGAAAAGATCCCAGGATTACATTGTGATACTCTCTAAAATGGCGGAAGACGTAAGTCACAGGGGAAGAATGGTTGGGAAAATGATATTATTTTTGTTTTTATTGTGCCACAAAAGTATTTTCATCAGTATTTTTTTACTGTCCATGGAGGGTCTGATAGCTCTCTGATATCATCAAAAATATCTTAATTTGTGTTCTGAAGATTAACAAAGGTCTTATGGGTTTGGAACGACACGAGGGTGAGTAATTAATGACAGAAGTTTTATTTTTGGGGGAATTAACCTCAGCAAGACACAGGCCCTACAGGAGCATCCCCACCCCTGGTGTACGAAATGTTAATACAATTTTAAAATGTCATTGAACAAAATATGCTTTACCTTCCAAACAGTTCTTCTTCTTACTAGCCAAGGTACAGTATGAGGCTCCGGATAACAGCTTCACATCTCAGTGTTTTGGTTCTGTGAACAGATTATCATTGCCAATACTTAACCAATATCCATAGAAAAACTCCCAAGTGATGAAACAATGGCATACACATGCAAGGAGCAATGATTTGAGTGAAGATTGCAAGAGAAACGTCTGGACAGATGGAATCTGTCTGGTGGTTGTTTTTGTAGTGTGTAAGGGAGCTTGTTCATGAAGCTCTCTTCTAAGGAAATCAATGTTAGTCTCCTAAATTCCTATTTTATCTGAAATGGCAGGAGACCAACATTTAACTGATACTTTTAAATTATTGTTTCTGGTCAAACGAGAAGGCTTAATAAGGGGAATAGATTAACATACCTCAGTACTGTTTATCCTTAATGACCTGCGTCAAAAACCATGAGTCTGGGAGATTTCCTCAGTGCAGTCAACTTGTAAATGAGCAAACACAATAAGTTATATTAATAAAACAGAATTAACAAAAATACATTATATTAAAAAGGTAGAAAATTACATGAGGATTAATTAATAAACAGAAGCTGAAATACAAGCAGGAATTGTATTCTGATGTGATGCTTGTTAACAATCATAATGTCTAGATAACAATTAAATAAGTTCATTCACGCACATAAGTCAATGTCAGAGTACGCAGCAGAATTTATTTAATGTAATTTTTGAAAGTCATAAATGATCTCACTTGAATGAGTGGGGTGGCAGATTTCATGGTAAACTAGTGCGTTTTCGCTTTAAAATGGCCTTACAGAATGAAAACAATCCAAAAAGGTTTAGAAACAATCTCTGTTTACACTGTACAATAATTTATGCAAGTAACAGATATACAGATTCCTTATTATTTAGCTCGCGGGCGAATTTCAGTGCCTGGGGCGATCGAATGAGGATATCTATACAACGTGCATGATGTTGTTTAACATGGTCGTCAAGAACAAGCAGAGAGAATGTGGGCATCAAAAATATCCTCAAAAACACCGGATTAGTGTAAACTTTACTGACCAACACAAGTTTGTTTGGTTTTAAACTGACTTGTGTTTAAGACTGGTGCTTCCTGGATGGCAGTGGGGAATGCAGGCCTATAACTTAACGTTAGATTACTGTAACCTTGAGTTAGCATCACAACAAAGTCAATCTCATGAACCTATACGTTGTCACAAATTACTACAAAAAAGTAATAGCTTTTATCGTACATCCACTTGTGACAATTGCAACGTCTGTCTCTCGGATCCAAAGCGCGGGCATGTGACTCTTATCCAATGGAGGTGGAGCATGCGCCGATTTGAATGTGCTAAGATTTTAGATTAAAATTAATTCAGTATTTTTAGGTTTATGTGCAAAGACTTTAAAGCACTTAAATAATATGAGAAAATATATAATAAATCTTACTATTCCCGCACTCTTCATTTTGTACGTGAATTATTTGTGTAAATATGTACAATATTACTTAGAAATTCTAGTTCTCAAGTAATTGTAATATTAAAATGTAAAATTTATGCTAGTAAATCTAGTATATTTTACAGTATTACAGTAATATTTTTCAGTGCACAAATATTACACTCTATATAATAAGAATGTTGGCTGAGTGTGTGAGCTGATGTTAAAAGTTGTTCCTGTTCAGTCTTTTAATAAATATCATATTCTTGATATTAAGCGGTTTCCACGAGTTCTTAGATCTCATCCCAGTAACATGAAGCGTCACAACAATATTCAAATATGCCTAAATTCATTTAATCTAAATACAATCTAGTTTTAGTTTTTTTTTTGTTTAGTTTTTTGTTTGGTGGCACTAAACGCCACCAAACACGGCCCACCACTAATATCAAAGTCAGTTTATTTGTCAATTCTGCCACATGTACAGGACGTACAGAGAAATGAAACTGCATTACTCTCAGACCCTAGCTGGATAACAGATAAACATTAAATAAAAAAAGAGTTTTCATAAAAATGCAAGTAAAAAAAATTAATTAATACAATTATACAAGTAACAAAAAAAGCAATAAAATATACAATATATAAGTAAGGGCACATGGCAGGGACGATAAACAGGCAGACAGAACAATGGCAGTAATTAAGATTCAAGGTAGGGGTACGAAAGCAAAGGTCGGGGGCAGGCAGCAAACAGTCAAAATCCATAACTGTCCAATAATCAAAACACCAGGATAGACAAAATACAGAAAAGAATGCTCAGAAATTATACCAAAGTTAATCAAGACTTCGCAAAGTTCCTTAGTGTGACTCTGGTATTTGTAGGTGATGATGAATGAGGGAGTGGATAATGAACTGCACCTGTGAGTGTGATTGCAGATGGCAGGCAAGTGTGAGCTAGTGGTGTGTTGTGGGAAATAGAGTCTGTGTTAGTGTCCAGATGATGGTGAGATTGGGATGGAGTGCCCTCTAAAGGGGCTGCATGGAACTCCATCCTGACAACAGTACTGTTTGTGTGTGCACTGTAAAAAATGGCTGTGATTTTAATCGTTAAAAATGTTTTATTTGAAATAACTTTGTTTCTTCTTATTTTTTTTTCTTTTCAGTTATGTTTATTAGGGTTGTGTGTCACATAGGCCTGGGTGGAAACTGAATACCAAACAATAATACTGAAACAATAACAAAATAATATGCACGTCAATATTAACAACTTTTATTAGCAACAAATAGCAGTTTATAAAAAATACAACAGTCAAACAGAATTAAATTAACATAAACATCTAGAACAGTTTTTGGTCAGAGACGCGCAAATTGCGTCGTCCATATTTACCGCCTCTCCCTTCTCAAATGCTTTTCTATTTGACCACTTGAGAAATCAATGTTTATTATTATTTTGATTCATTGCAGATTCTAACTGTATTTCTAAAAGCTCCTCGTTCGTGTCCATGTTCATCATTCTATTTAAATAAACTCAAATAAAACGAAACATATTTGTTTATTTTTCATTTCTTTTTTATTTATATTCAAAAGGGAAGCAAGTAATGTTGTTAAATGTTTATTGCATATTTCAGTATAATGAGTCCCACCATGATGATGTTTAGTATTTGTGTGAATGCACATTTTATAAATGTTCATATTAATAAGCTGCTTGTGATGGGCTCATCATCACCTGCATTTGGTGGTTATCAGTGTATTTCAAAGCTACAAACAGATTTCAGTACCTTAAAAGCTTGAGTTTGATTGGTATATTAACATTGTATCAGTTAATAAAATTATAGAATTTAACTGTAAATTTAACTTAAAACCTTAAAACCCTGAAACGTTGTTACCATATTTTTTATGGTCACATTCTGGCAACCGCAGCTGCCAGTTTTTGTTTTACAGTGTGGTCTTTTCCCTTGTGTCCTGCGTGACCCAGCTTCTGTCTTCCGTTAATAATGTATTTTTCTTCAGGTGTTGTCTTTTCTATGGTCCTCGTTTACCTGTGTATGTAAGTCCCAGTCTATTCAGTCTGTCTGTGCATTGCATCGGGGGGTGGGGGGTTGGACACCAACCAGCTCTACCACCATTTTTAATAACTATTGAATGGCTTATATTCTGCAAGAGAGGGACAATTGGGACCATGTGACTGATAAGATAATATTTTGGATTCATGATTTAGGAGGAGAAATCTTCACTGTACGGGTGGAGCGGGAGCCCACCATGGCACAGGAGCCCAGGGCAGAGCAGACGTGACTGTACAAGAGAGCATAGAGATATTAATGAAGGTCTCTTTGGCCGACATCTCTGGGGGTCGTGCAGCCACCAGTGGAACCCCTGACGACCCTGTGGGAACTGCCGACACCTCCGGGGGTTGTGCAGCCACCAGCGGAACCCTTAGAAGTTCTATGATATGAACCATCTACTGTAGTCTTGTTGCTTTACTTCTTTACTTTCGATGAAAGCTTGTGTAAGTTAAGTTTTGCCTGCCATGTCTCCAAGTCTATGACTGCACCTGTCACGGTGCATGTGGTCGTAGAACATCACAAACTCCGGCAGGTCAAACTTATCAAACTTTAATAAATCTCAAAAGCTACAAAAGGACAAAAGTTTACATGCACACATAAAGCAACCTTAACGAACAACAAACTGGACAGAATACAATGGGCTTTTAAACACTGGGGAAGATGTGAGACAGGTGAGGAACACAGGTGGCAAGGGTCAACCATTTTTACATTTACATTTATTCATTTAGCAGACGCTTTTATCCAAAACAACGTACATGTGGGGAAAACAACAAGCAATTAGTCATACAGAGGCAAAAACAATTTAGGAAGTGCTCATAATACCGTACAACAGGCAATCTTCAAATAAGTGCAGGCTAGAAAGGGAAAGAAAGAGTAGGGTTAAAAATAAGGAAACACAGGAAATATTAAAACGAAACCAAACCTAAACTGTGACATTGAACAAAGACAAGGGCGTGACATTATCTCCCCCTCCCGGAAGGTGCGTGACAGCACCACTTCAAACTTTTTTTTTTTTAAATGTGTTTTTGGGGTTTTTTGGCTGGTGAATCAGGCCTTCATGGTCAAATAGCTGCCGGGAAACCACTGCTAAGGATAGGCAACAAGCAGAAGAGATTTGTTTGTGCCAAGAAACCAAACCAATACACCTGAACTGAGCAATACAACTGAAATTATCCCACATCTAGAAACAGTAAAAACAGGTAAAACAGTGACATCAGTGGCTCAACAAAGTTTTGCAACGCTAGGAGAACACTTTTTTTTGTGCAAAAAAAAGACATAATTTAACTGTAGTAAACTGTAATAACTGTAAAAGTAGAGTTAAATATGTTATTTTTTTGTTTACTATATTTCTTTGTGCAAAAAAAAGTATTATCATAGCGCGGCAAAATTGAAGCTACATTCTTTGAACTCTTTACACTTAATCTAAGCAAACTTTACTGGCTCAAATATTAAAAAGGCAAAATTTTATTTATTATTACTAAATAACTACATTAGGCCAAACAAACAATATATATATACATATATATATATATTTTTTAAAGAGTCAGATCAGATAGAAATAGATGAAATGGCTCTGTAGCAATTGCCCAGTATTTCTTTTTATAGTGCTGGTGAGGTGAGCTCTTTTAGATAAATGCTTTCACTGCCACTTTGCAGTTTCAGACCATTATGCATGGACACATCTGTGTCAGTCCAAACCTCCTTACTGCAGACACATTTTTATCTTATGAGCATCCCTTTCATCCTCCTGGGAAATCTGCAGAGATGGTCCTAACTGTCAGCAGACAGAGACGAGAAATCGAGAGTGTTTGTAGCTTGGCAATGGAATGGGCCAAACATGGCAGCCACATGACTGTCTCTTTGCCAGTCTCTTACTACAGGTATGAGAGTGTGTGTGTGAGAGAGAGAGAATGTTCAGAATGACATGGAGGTAAGAGTTTAATGACAATATTTTCATTTTTAACCCTTTAATTCAATGTCTCAGTCTCTTTCCAAATTAAATCATGTTGTAAATCAAGCAAAAGGATGCTTTTTGGATGAAGTTGAGTCACGCTGCAGCATGAACTTTTAAAAAACATTTAAGGTATCAATTTTAAATAATGTAATCAAATGATGTGCAATTTACATATGTCCTGATCACCAGCCAATGAGCTGCACCATAGTGCTGTTTTCACATGATCACTGATTGCATTCCCCATAATCCTTTGCCCAGTCAATTATATCTCCTTACCTCATCAAACATTACCTGTAATGCTTCTTGAATTTTCCCTTAACATGCTTTGTCTTGCATTTTGTGTTTTTGATCTTGGACTGTTTATCTGTCTTGTGATTGTTTGCTGCCTGCCCAGACCTTTGGCTGTTTTGTATATTATTTTTTTGCATCTTCCCTGGATTATTTTTTGTGTGCTGTTGTTGCTTAGTTTAACTAAAGGTTAATTTCCACTGTGTGGTTCAGTTTCTGTTAGTGGTGGGCCGTTATCGGTGTTAGTGTGCTGCGTTAACACAAGACTCTTCTCGCGCAATAAAAAATATTGCCGTTAATCTATTCACAAAGGTGGGTTGGGAGCTGGGTCTATACTACGCAAGGTATGATGACTTTCACCTTGATATTTTAGCGTGGATCTATAATTGCACTGTAGCCCTATTCGGACTAAACTACTTTTCTAAACTACTGTACATGTGAGCTTCAATTCTTATCACCTGTCATCCGTAATCTTCATGTGCCATTTTGGATGGGACTAACACCTCCGTGATTATTACAGAGATTATGTTTTTTTATTTGAAGTAAATACGTTTTAATTTGGATAATTAAAACATATGTAACCAAGTGCAGACATGAACGTGAGTAATCTTACCTGATACTGATATTACAATAGCCAGCCTTAACAGTTTACGTGATCTGGCTCTTTATTTGCATTCATTTGTTTGTTTTATATATCATACTCACTGCAGAACCTTGATAAGTTGGCTAGAATCGTCACTTTTGATTGATACAAGGGTTCCGATACTTGTTCTGATCTGCTGTGTGTGGGATTATTTACATTGATTTATTTACATCAGAGTGCGCAAACACAAATAATATACAATTTTACAATTTTATATTTTTACAGACAATAGTCATCTCTCAATATGTGTTATTTTTTAGTTCTTGTGGACTTGTGAAACTTCATTGCCCCAAATCCACTCATTTTCGAAATATTGTGTCATGAAGTGTAGTTTTGAGAGTTTTTTCAGGCAAGAATGTATTTGTTAAAAACTCAAATCTGTGGTTTATTTATAAATATAGAATTTATTTGATATGCTGATTTTGTAGCTCCAGGCAACCGGGTGCTCAGTACTTACAGTGGGTACGGAAAGTATTCAGACCCCCTTAAATTTTTCCCTCTTTGTTATATTGAAGCCATTTGCTAAAATCATTTTTAATCAAGTTCAATCATCAATTATCAAGTTCATTTTTTTCCTGATTAATGTACCCATATTGACAGAAAATCACATAATTGTTGACATTTTTTGCAGATTTATTAAAAAAGAAAAACTGAAATATCACATGGTCCTAAGTATTTATACTATGCAGTGACACTCATATATTTTACTCATCTGCTGTCCATTTCTTCTAATCATCCTTGGGATGGATCTACACCTTCATTTGAGTCCAGCTGTGTCAACACACCTTTCTATATAAGACATTACAGCTCACAATGCATGTCAGAGCAAATGAGGTCATGAGGTCAAAGGAACTGCCTGAAAAGCTCAGAGACAGAATTGTAGCAAGGCACAGATACAGTAAGGCCAAGGTTACAAAAGAATTTCTGCTGCACGTAAGGTTCCTCAGAGCAGAACCCTTCCTTGAGCTGGCTATCCAGCCAAATGTCTCGGTTACGTATTGTAACCCTCGTTCCCTGAAGAAGGTAACGGAGACGTCACGTCCGTGACCGACGAATAGGAATCTCGCTTCGAGATGCCAAAACAACTCTGCGTGTAAGCAAACACGCCAATGATTCATTGATTAGGATCAGCTGAACCCAATCGCCTTGCGAGTATAAGTAGGTCAGCCGATCTAGCGTTCATTAGGTCTTCGCTGAGGAGCCGAGCCGGTGTTACAGCCCCTAGTGGCGGTACAGCCCCTATGGCGACACGACGTGGCATCTCCGTTCCCTTCTTCAGGGAACGAGGGTTACAATACGTAACTGAGATGTTCCCTTTCAGTCGGTCACTTTGACATCACGTCGGTGACCGACGAATAGGGATCCCTACCAAAGCGCCATAGAGACTGTCCCTTCCAGCCCCATGTGAAAGTCATCAACAGTAAGGTTGGGTCTGCCTCCTTCGAGGGCAGCGCTTGGAGGTTCATTACCTGGTCTCTGAAGGGAGTGGTAGGTACCTTGATCACATAGCCGGGCCTTGGTCTCAGGGTTACCTGAGAATCCTCGGATCCAAACTCAAGGCATGAATCGTCGACCAAATATGCCTGCAGGTCCCCTACCCTCTTGATGGAGGCCAATGCGAGCAGGAGGAGCGTTTTCATTGATAAAAACCTCAACTCGACTGCTGGCAAGGGCTCAAAGGGATCCTCTCTCAATGCTCTGAGCACAAGAGAGAGATCCCAAGAGGGTATAGTAGAGCCCCCCTAAGGAACCTGATGATCAGATCATGCTTGCCCAGAGACCTGTCATTGACGAGGTCATGGTTTGCAGCGATCGCAGCCACATAGACTTTAAGAGTGGAGGGAAACAACCCAGGGCATGTGTCGTAACCTTCGTTGCATGAAGTGCGAGGTCCATCGCGGCACAAACTCGAAAGAAACTCTGGATCGTGGCCACCCTCGTGCAGAGTTCTCACTGCCTTTGCCTGATGCACCTGCAACCACGCCACAGCGTGTATGGAAGACGCAGCCTCTCATCAGGCTTTATAAGCATCATCATTGACGAATGCCTAAAGGCCCGGGAGGGGAGCGACGGGTTACCCTGCCAGAAGGTAGAATCCTGCGGACACAGTTGCATCGCAACAGAGCTCTCTATCTGGGGGACCCCCGTGTAGTCCCTTGCTATGCCACCGTCAAGGGTGGTGAAGGAGGATGAACCACTTGATCGCTTCCTGGAAGTAAAAAGTGCCTTCCACGACCAAGTAGGCTCATCAAGCACCTCCAGGAAGAAAGGCACCGAAGTGGGCCTCCGTACCTCAGTACGGGGCACACCTCAGTACCAATCATCCCGCCTTCAGAGGCTCAGGACGCTGTGGAGGGTTCCACTTAATCCCGATCCCCTTGGTGGCCCGGGAAAGCATAGCGACCAGTTCTGAATCAGTAACCGGTAATGGTTGAGTGTCCTTCGGACACTGCTCCAAAACCGAATGTCTCATTTCCAGAACCGTACTCTCCTTCCGATGCAGTAACCAACATCTGATCATCAGGGGGAGCTTCAAAAGTTACATCTGACACCATTTTAGGTTAATCAGGCTGCCCAAATGGTGACTCCAACAGTGTCGGAGTGCGGGCGACAGGAGGCGCTCTCCGAGGAGAGTTCCTGACTGTCACTGTAAGGCTAGCCCTCTCTCCTCCAGAACCGAAAGCTCCGCGGATGCTGCCAGCGCGAGCCCCAGAACGCGAAAGAGGAATAGGGACTTCCTTCTACGGTCATGTAAGTAAGCCTTATCCGCAACTCCGAGATCATCTTCTTGCATGAGAAACATGAACTATCCACAAACGCCGCTTTAGCATGCTCAATGCCCAGGCATGTAAACAGCATTCGTGACTGTCCGCTGATGCCAGGAACGGCCACATCCAACAACGCACTGATGGTATAACATTCCTCGTTAAAGGAACCATCTTTAAAAAGACATACCACCCGTGAGTACTCTTTTAGCTTTGCTCTTTTGTGAAAGGCTGAAGCACACAGGGAAGATGGTAAACAAATGCAGATTGTGCACTACAAATGTTACCGCCACTCAACTGGAACCACCGTCACTGCAACGCTGTAACACCAGCCTTTCTCCGTCCTTTCACAGAGTAGAATGGCTTCTGGAATGTTCGCATGAACTGCTCGGCTCCGAAGCGAAAAAATAATAAACGCTAGATTGGCTGACCTACTTATACTTGAAAGGCGAATGGGTTCAGCTGATCCTAATCTGCGTATGAAAATCATTGGCATGTTTGCGTACACGCATAGTTGTTTTGGCATCTCAAAGTGAGATTCCTATTCGTTGGTCACTGATGTGACGTCAGAGTGACCGACTGAAAGGGAACTGAGCTATCAGGGTAGAAGAGCCCTGGTGAGAGATGTAAAGAAGAACCCAAAGACTACTGTGGCTTAGCTCCAGAGATGCAGTACGGAGATGGGAAAAAGTTGTAGAAAGTCAATCATCACCTTCCAACAAGACAATGACCCTAAGAACACAGCTAAAATAATGAAGGAGTGGCTTCACAACAACTCTGTGACTGTTCTTGAATGGTTCAACCAGAGCACTGACTTAAACCCAATTGAGCATCTCTGGAGAGACTTTAAAATGGCTGTCCACCAATGTGTACCATCCAACCTGACAGAACTGGAGAGAATCTGCAGAAGGAATGGCAGGTGGCAAAAGATTAGATCAAAATGGTGCTTTTACTAAATACAAAAATAATAATATATTAATAATTAATAATAATATTACTGAATACTTGACAAACAGATTACTGAAACAGTTCCGTTTTTCTTCTTTAATAAATCTGCAAAAATGTCAATATGGGGTGCTGTGTGTACATTAATAAGAAAAAAAAAGAACTTAAATGATTTTAGCAAATGGCTGCAATGTAACAAAGAGTGAAAAATTTAAGGAGGTCTGAATACTTTCCGTAACCACTATATGTATC
>JAUYWG010000031.1:2883872-2913888 GCA_034779775.1 Enteromius afrohamiltoni
TGCACTGGCTCCCTATCAAACATCGTATAGATTTTAAAATCTTGTTAATTACTTATAAAGCCCTGAATGGCTTAGCCACGTCTCTGCATTTGATAAATAAAATGTAATCTCGTCATTATACATTTCCATTACTCTGTTGTTCTATTTGATAATGTTCAGTGCTTTGCTACAATCTGTATTGTTATATGGTATGTAGCGCTATATAAATAAAAGTGACTTGACTTGACTTGATCCCAGTGCAGCCGGCTACAATCACCAGACTTGTAATGAGAATCAACTGAAGGTAATTAAGGCTACTGCTTAAATGCTGCTGAGATCAGAGTGTAGACGATGGAGCACGAGTTAACAAACCCAAAACACCTCTTCACTGACCATTGTTTATGTAATGTTGTTTGAAAGGACGGAGTTTAAGCCTGGTTGAGACGTTTATTCCGAGCACTTATCTGGATTGAACACTTTATTTTATGGATCACTGTTTGCTTTCATGGATTGAATCGAGGACAACGTTCACGATCTAGAGATCATCAAAAGCTATGTGAGACAACCCTATTGAAATGTTACATGATCACTAACCTGTCTATTTACCTGTGTGCAGAAACACAGTGGATGTTCATGATCAGGAAATCGCTCTTCATGGAACTATGTTGTCTCAATCTTAAAGAAACTTACATGCTTCTGATTTGTGTTGGACTTTTGAGTTTGAACCTTCTGTTTAAATAAATCTCTTTTGAATTTACTTCCCTTGTTGCCCGCGTCCTTGTTTGAGCGTGACAGTTGCTCCACCCTTCAAAATTAACCGCTCATCAAAAGTGAGCACCCCTAATCTACGCTCAACATGGACGCCTTTGAATACAGGGAATTCATGGAGGATTGGGCTTTCCTCCAGACCCCAACCCAGGATAACCGTCCCATTGATCAGTATGTGGAGGAATTCATAGAATATGCAAACGAAGTGACCTGGAGTGAGAGAACGCTTAAGATCTTATTCTGGCAGGGGCAAGATGGCGATCTGGCGGAACAAGTTGATTGTTGAAACTCACAATGTTCTCTGCTTCATTTAATAGATCAAACTTTATGGCTAGGTGGCTCCCCATGAACCGTCGGGGAAGTCAGTGAAATCAATCTGACGCCGATCCAAGTTCCAGAGTCACAGCCAGTTAAGCCAAGTCAAGATCCAGTTTATCAGTCCCAGGAGGAAGCCATCTTCAAGTCCAGTTCATGGTTTGCAGCCAGGAGAGCCGTTTCATAGTTTATGTTCAGTAGTGCCAGTTCCAGCCCCTAGATCACGGCCAGAAGTACCAGTTCCAGCCCCTAGAGCACAGCCAGTAGTGCCAGTTCCAGCCCCTAGAGCACCTCCAGAGTCTGCTGCACTGCAAGAGCACCCTCCAGAGTCTGCTGCACTGCAAGAGTGCCCTCCAGAACCACAGCCCAAGTTTACGATGCCAGAGCACAAATTCACGATGCCAGAGCCAGAGCCCGAATTCATGATGCCAGAGCCAGAGCCTGAGTTCACGATGCCAGAGCCCAAAGAAGAGGTGAACCTCCCCAAAAAATTTGGGGGGGGCTATAGGGTCCTGCAGCAGCCGAGGGCTGTCCACGAGTCACCACAGCCGAGGGGTGTCCACAAGTCACCATAGCCGAGGACTGTCCACAAGTCACCACAGCCAAAGGCTGTCCACGAACCACCACAGCCAAGTGTCTAAAACTTTGAACAGTACTGTAGCTTTGATCAGGTTTTTTTTCCTGATCTTGGAGACATTGCCACAGTTAATCAGGATTTACTACTACTCCAGTACTTCATGCATCTCAAGTGTAAATCAGTTGCTATTTCGTGGTCTACAACATTAAATAATAAAAGTGTCTGCTAAATGAATAAATGTTAAAGTAAGAATCCCATAATAATATGCACATGAGAAATGTAGAAACACTGGACAACAACACAGTCCCATGACCAATTCCTACATATTCGTATGAGGTTCCAGACTTTCCTTCATTTACTAATTCACTTATTTTACTGCGGATTCATTAACAAACAAATGTTATATCTTAAATCAATGAGTGGCATTTAATTCCCAGTCTACATCTGCCATGCCAATTTGTAAGGAAAACGCTGACACAGATTGTGAATCCATTTGCAGAAGTTTATTAAAAGCAAATGCAGAGACAGGTCAAAGGCAATCCGAGCTGGCATCATACAAGAGGGCAATCAAAGAGGAATAAACAATAAGGCAGGCAGGAGGTCCAAACAGAGATATAAACATCAGTCCGATCAACATACCAGGTTAGAAGGGAAATCTGTGGAATCATAGTCAATGGCAATCAGAATAGCAATGAGAGAAATGCTTGGTAAGGCAGTGAGACTGGCAATACTTCTGCATTATACAAGCCTAACAGGAAGTGGATGCAGAGGGAGCGGAGTCAAGCTAGTACTCGGGTGAGGGCTCCCTCTGCTGGCTTGGCATTACACTATTCAAACAGTGTTCGGATTAGAATAGTGGGGTTAAAAACAGGGATGAAAATATAGTCTATTATGTCTAAATTATGATTTTTTTAATGTAACAAAAATCATGATAACAAGTTGACCCAAGAATAGCATAAAATAAAAAAACAAAGGCAGTTAAAAAATGTTTTTCACAAATTGTATTGTTTCAAACAAGCTCTAAAAAGAACATGCTATAAAGTTTTTAAATTATTTTATATTTTCTGTGTACCTATTATTTTGGCAAATATTAAATAATATTTTTATTTGTATAAATATTTTGACAAATGTAAAAAAAATTAATTAATATATGAACGCTTATGACTTTGCTTCGATAACTCTGATTGTTGTAGCTTGCTGCAGTGACTGTAGTTAGCCAACAGGTGGGGCACACTTCTTCCATCAACTTTAAAATGCCATACCTTGAGTTAAACCAATTTCTAGGATGTGAAACAGATGTTCATCTGGCTATATATTTACAGAATGATGGTCTTTCATGAAAGATGACCTTTAAACAGATAAGTTCTTAATTCTTCAGATATAGAAAAACCTAAATCAAGTTAACTAACAATTAATGAATTGTTAATTGAAATTAACTCTTCCTAAGAAAATTGGATAGTTGCTACAGTATGTGTGTTTTTAGTGGTGCTGAAACCAATAGGCATATTTAAACTTAAAAATGAAAGGAGTAAAAGCATTTATTGTAGTGAAGCAAATGTTTGTATTTTAGTTAATTAAGTTCAAATTTATAAAAAATATTTAATAAAATATCTAATTACAAATACTTTATATTCTGACATTCTGTTTGTTGGCACTACATTAAACATACAATTAAACAAACAAACTAAATTAATGTGTAATATAACTTTGTATAAAATTACAGCACAAAATAAATAAAATATGTATAAAATCTGAGCAAAAAACAAGCAAAAAAATTAAAAATCCTGTAATATCAAGATAACTTATTTTATTTTAAAATATTTTCACATAAGATTATGTGACATTGCAAATGAATAATGTTTTAATTTTAAAGCCTAGGAACACAGTAATGTGCAAATTGTGATGATTCACAAAACACTGGGTAACAATGAAAACATAAGTCAAAAGCATTTATTAATCTTAGTCGTCAATTTATTTATTTACTAAGTGTGCCAGTAAAGATATATCAGCATCAATCAAATATCAACTAATGGTAACACTTTACTTTAGGGTCTCTTAACTAGTTGCGTATTTGTATGCATATTAGTAGAATATTAGCTATTTATTAGTAGTAATTAAGCACATATTAATGCCTTATTCTACATCCCTAATCCTACCCAAAACCTAAAGTTAACAACTTACTAACTATTAAGAAGCAGCAAATTAGGAATGTACTGAAGGAAAAGTTGTAGTTAATTTTAAATATGTGTTGCTATAAATATTACCCAACTAATACCTAATCCCTACTATCTCTGTTCATGTTAATGAAACAAATTAAATTATTATTTGGTTTGGAAAGCAGAAGTGACATAAAGCTCACGGGAACTTCACGGGAACAGACAGGGTCTGCAGTGACCACAATATGGTCTCATCCCCTCAAGGCCCTCCATGGCCTGTGTCTGTGCTAAGAGAATAATAAGCCTTTGTGAATAGAGTCTCGTAAAATCCTGCATCCCTACAGAGTGAGAGAACCAGGCACCTGCATTCAGAATGCGTGAAAAGAGCTTCGGCCCTTTTCACTTGAAGCAACTGCTTGGTCTTGAATAAATGAAAATGGTTAATTACAATAGAGTAACATACAAATGGAAATGCAGTTTCAAGAACTAGAGGAACACAAAGCAGATTGTGAAGATTTTCACTATACCAGTTCAGATTTTCTTGTGTGTAATGTGGTTTTACTCTCATTACTCTCAGTCCTCTCTTCTGAGCTCGCCACTTTGGGTCTCTCGCCCTCCTGCTGGGTTTTGTAGTAATTAGGAAATTAAGGTTTTACACTAACGAGTGCTCTTAAGATAAGAGCAGAAGTGACTTCTTGTCAGAGGAGGTACCTATTGTCAAATGTGTTTTTGCACAAAAGTTGATTTATTGCAGACAATAATTTAAGTTAGAGGCCACCATCCTAAAAAGTGTTGTTATTTAAGCCTATGTGAAATGTCAGGTGTCATGTGTCTGGCATGTCTTAAGTTTTTAATTGAAGTTGAAGCATCACAATTGTTGCCCCCTTTAATGCCTGTAATCAAGCAGACGTGTGAGGTCACTGGTGTTAAAAGTGTGTCCATTCTGTCATTGTCCCCAGTAGTTTGGGGTCAGCCCCTTTTTACACACAAGGTGAGAGGTTTCCCCCCAAAGAGGTGAGGATGATTTGTCGTTTCTGACGCTTTTTTACAAGCCATAACGTTCCTACACTGGGTACCAAGAGGGATGCTTAGTTTAGTTTGCTCAACATGGGTATTTTAAACCACACAGAGACAGAACTTTCATACTAGGTTCTGATTCCAGCAAACTGGAAAATGCTATCGTAAAATGCTAATGTAATCCTGGTATAAGAGTAGCAAAGTGTAATCACCCCAGAAACACCTGTAAAGCCCAGAACACCTGTGCTGGTTGTGTCATGATGACATTAGTTACTGTGCAACTATAGGATCAATAAAAGAAGGAGAAAGTTTATACACAAAGGCACGAAAACCAAAAAAAACAATGTAGCAAACTGAAGTGTTTACAGAAATGGCAGGGTTTTTCTATAAGTACTTTAGAAGTGACTTTGTGATGTTTGTTTTTATGGGCCTGTCTTTAAAGTGTGTGGTAATTACTAATCTCATAAAGTTGTGGTTTTGATATAGATTTTGGTGTCCAAATGACACACAATGTGTAAGATTAGGGCTGAGGGATACATATCATATATACACAAAAACTCTGTATTATTGACTGCCAATATATTTCATATCACATGCACATCAAAACTGTGTATAATGTGCACACCAAACACGTGCATGTCATATATACATCAAAGTTCAATTTTGACAATACCATGAGTTTTACTTGGCATACTATTTATGCACATTTCCATGTGACCAGAATGCTCTACAAATTAACAAAATTGCGCAATGCCAGAACAAACTTTCACAATATTTATTCAGTTTTTTTTTGTTCGATTTTATATTGAACGAGGCATTGCTGTGTCATTTGGCAACCTTAAAATAAGAGAAACTGAGCATACATTTTAAATGCTAAAATTATGTTTTGTTGTGTTTAGGCTAATTTGTCTAAATTATTGTTAAAGGTACTTCACAGTTTGTACAGATTTTGTGGTGACTTGTAGAGGTCAAAATTTGTAAGGGTTAGGTTTTTTAGGGTTAGGGGTTGAATTCTTTTTCGGTAAGATGTTACAAATTCCTAAGAAATCATTTTGTATGTACAAAATGACATACATTTGTGTTTTTCAGTAGTTATTACAATGTATTAACCAGTAATAATGTGATAATAAAGAATATGACCAATGTTGCAAGCATTACACTGTTCCTTTCAAACCAAATTCCTTTCACCACAGATTGACTGGTGTATTTATATAGCTTGTTCTCTCGCTGCACCATTGCTGACCTGATCTATGTGGAATGGCCAGTTCTGGTGATTACTACTCATGCAAGCCTCCGTGCCTTCCCCCACTGCCCTTCCTCCACGCGGTGTAACAACAAATCTCCTTTTCTGCTCCCTGCCTGAAACTATTGAGTCAACAAACGTCACTCCAGCTAGGCTGTGGCCCACAGGAAAGAGGTGGGGTCTCTCTTTCAAAACTGGAGTGGAGCCAAAGGCAGATTTTTTTTCAGACAAGAACCACCTGTTAAAATCCAGACAAGACAAAAAAAGGGATGTTTAAAAGCTCTAAATGGAGGGTGGAGGAGGAGATGAGTTAGTGCTAGCTTTCACATGTACATGACTGCACACAAGGGCCATAGTGTTAAATGAGAAGCTTTGGACCTTCTGTCTTCTGTACAGAAAATCTTTAACTGCATTCAGAAATTAGGTCAAATATCAAAATGTCTTTCTCACCAAAATGCCTTGTAGTCGTGGATTTAACAGTATAAATTCTGTATCCTGTTTGTGAGACAAGATTTGTTCATGCGCCAGAGTTTTTTTTAAGGTCTAAGTGTACGGCCCCCAAACCGCTGTGTGCCAAAATAAGACCAAGCATGTGTAAACAAGTGTAGTGAGGCAGTACTTCACAATCTAATCTGTGAGGAACTAGACAGAGAACTTTTAGAGTTAGTAAGATCAAACGGTGTGAGTAAGAAATGATGGCTTTATGTCTTGTAATAATTGTCTCTCTTTTTCTGTTTGCATTTAGCATAATTTGTGTCATCAAGTGAAGGGGTTTTCCCTCCCTCTCTGTCTGTTGAAGTGAGGGCGGATGGTGAAGCCATGGACTGTGCAATCCAGTCCAGTGCTTCAGGGCAGCCAGTAAAGTGTGCACTATTGTGTGCGGCTGAAAAAAAAAAAGAAAGAGAGCAAAAAAAGGAGGGGGAAGAAAAGAAACTCAGACCCTTTGTGTGGAGAGGACCCAGCAGGAAAGCGATTTTGCAATTATTTCAGCTTGCCGGCGAAGCAGGCTTGGTTCCTCTGATCTGCACACACTTGCACACCGGATTCTCTCTCTCTGCACACTGCTTATACAAGAACATACAAGAGACAGCGTGTGTTTACAGGCTGCGTCTGGACGCGCTTCGAGAGCCAGCAGCAATGCAAGTCTTCTGCCCCTGATGATGAAAGCAGACGTCAGACTAGCCCATGAATATTGATGCGGAGGTAGTCCGTTTCATAGACAGAACAGAAGGAAGCAAGATGGCTGCCCTTTAGGATTTGTTTAAGAGGAGACCTAGACGATTTGTTGGAATTCTACAAAGTGGAAGGACTTGAAACAAGGTGAGAGAGTTTTCCTGTTTTTGCCCTTTTTCCTTTGACCCTCAAGGGTCTCTTTAACGGCTTCAAGCTTTTTTTTATGTACTATCCTTTTTAAAACCGTGAGCTGACATAAGAATGAAAGGATATTAGATAAAGCTTCACCAACATGGCTGACGTTTTCTCTCTCTCATTCTCCCTCCCCTCTCTCTGTCCTTTTTTGTTGGCTTGTGCAGACAGAATGTATTTCAAGCATTTAAATCTCATTTGTCTTCATCTGTCATTTTTATCTAAGATGTTGTGCAGTGGACAGCTATAGGAATGCGTCTGCTTTAAAAAATGGTAATCTTTGTGAGGCTGTTGGCCAATTCTTCTTTAGGCTCTATTTCCCAATACATCTTCTGTGTTGGGTGAAAGACTTAACTGCTAACAAAATTATCTTATCTTTTCAGTGTCCACCGACCTAGCTAGACATCTGTATGTAAAAGAAAGAGACACTTTAGGGTCTTAAAAATAAATAAATAAAAAATAAATATCTCATATTTATTAAACATGTAAAAATTCATTTTCATGTAAATGTGACAAGGAAAATGATTTTCTTTAAATATGACAGTTATTTTTGGTACATTTCTCCTTTATTTGATATGTGCTTTGAGTGATTGTAGGTGTCTGGCTAGGAATAATCAAGCTCCTTGCTTTCATTGCATTCATCAGTGAATGACAAGCAGACACAAAGGATAGCACAGTCCTGAGGATTAAAAAAAAAAAAAAAAAAACAGAAGAGCATAGTGGTGGAAGCTCACAAGGTCAGAAGCTTTAAAAGAACTGAAACCCAACCCCATAGCACCATTAGCTGAGGGTCACCACAGAGTGGAATTTTTGCCTCGCCTGACATTAGTAGGATTTCCATTGTTTATTTGTACACAACATCTTAATTGTGTTTATGTCTACATTATATGCTCATGGTTTTCATTAGAAGTTTCAATTAAAGAACATCAGTTCTACAGTATATAAGTTCTTTGTATAACATTAAACTAAATTGAGATTAGTTTAGTGTCCATGCTGAATTTTATTTTTATTCCATTAAGATATTATTCACATTTCACAGTCGTAGTGTGTCATAGTGGCCTGGAACATATTTGCATATGTCTGACATTAGGCTATATGCTACTGAAACTAAGACTGAGCAAGGAAAATGTAAAATGCTTGAATAACTTAGATTTTTGTATTGAGCAAGTCAATATTCAGTCTGAACATTTCAGATGTATTTTTTAATTTACTGTTGCTTTTGGCATGTAATAATCAAGTGTATTAACTTGAGTAAACTGCTGCAAAAGGCTAAAGCAGCAACTCCTTTATCTGCACTAATGAATTGCAAATGTTACCTTTTCTTAACTGGTTTTAACAGCCCTATTAAGATTTGCATAATAATTGGGTGCTGGAATAATACAGATAAAAGCCCTGTCCTCTTATTTTGTGTATTTAGCTTGTGTATTCCAGCATTCTGTTTAGATGTGAAGTGTGGAAGTTAGCCCATGCCTGCAAGGGAATCCTTTATGGAGTGTTGTCAATAAACGTGATAGAGAGGTGGTGCAAATGCAAATGTAAGCACGGTGAACAGTTAGAACAGATAATCCTTTGATGATAGTAGCAGTGATATAGCAATGAATCTGTCACTAAACATACTTTACTTTAATATAATTGTAACGGTTGCATGTATGTGGTAACTGTTGAGAATATACATTAGCTGGATCTTATCTGGATTGGAAGTACAGGCAGATCCTTTACTCTTATTGAGTGTTTGGTGCAAAACAATAATGTACTTTGTTCAATTACATGTTAGATTCCTTTGCATGATAAGAAGGCTCTTTGTGTAATGTAGATTCAAATAATTATTTGGGGGAAAAACATCTATTTGGTTGAATGTACTGAAAAGCAGACTTTGGCTGTCTTTATTTCATTTATCATAACCATTGGCCAAAAACATCTTCCTGCCTACATAGTAATCTTGTATTAGATAATAGTTTATAGCTTACTGCACTTGATTCAGCAATATTTTTATATGAAGAACCTCTAGTGTAAATTGTCACAATAGCTCTGTGTGCTGGCATTTACATGACACCATATACAGGTTTGTCTAATCCTTCAATAGAGTCATTTGATGCTTGCATTGTTGAAGAGAATTTTGGGCTGTTAGAATATGTATTGTTGTCAAGGTTTAATTCTCAGGCGTGAATTGAAGAGCACACTCCACGTGCGTAAGCGCACATGGTCGCTCTGTTTACAAACACTACCTCACAACCCAGTCACGGGGTTAGATGGAGAAGTGTACTTACACCAGCCAAGAAGGTCACTGGAAAGCACGGCTATTGACTACGCCAATTTAGACCCTTTCCAGAACATTTATATTCAAAAGACTTTAGCTAAGTTAAATTTGTGGCCACCTTCAATTCCCTGAAAGGACTTGGCGGAATATATTTGTAAAACTCAGTGAATCACTAAAGAAGTACTGATTGGTACCTTACTTCTGAGAAAAGCTAAAGGTGATCAAAGTGATTATGTTTTAAATGTGATTTTCAGCAGGTTTTCTCTCCAGTTCCAGCTGTGTGGATTCAGAGAAAATCTGGTTGGTTATAGCAAAGGCGTTGGTGGCTCATAACAGAAATGTTTGATGGGTTTCCCCTCAGAATCATATGCCACATGCTAATTTCGAAAAACTGTGATGTCAGGTTGGGTTTATAGGGGGATTTTGCCTATGTAAGAACTGCTCAGAAGTATGTCTGCCAAGAAGAGGTCTGTTGCATGTGTCTATGCAACCTTTTGTGTGTGTAAGTGGGGGTGCACACATTCAGTACTAGCAGACACACTAATCACAACCAGGCTGCTTACAAGCTCAACAGCCTCGGTGCAACAGGGCCACAGAGTCAAGAATCCTTCTTATAAAATACCTCATAGACATATTTTCATTTAGCTGAAAAATGAAAAGGAGAGAAAGGGGTGTAAGATTCACGTGTATATTCACTAGTTGGCAAGCCCAAATTCACATCGTTGACAGCATATTTACTACAGAGACAGCTGGACCTCAATATCATTCAAGACTGTAAACTACCAATAAGCCTTGGATGACATTTCAAGAGGTTAAAGACCAGCAGCGGTTGATCTGAAATTTGGGTCAGAGAGAGGGTGTCTCAAAATGGTTAATTACTTTTCAAGTGGTTTTTTTTAGAGACTATGGCTGTGCATTGCATTTCCTCCCAGCAAGTAATGCTGTATCAGCAGTCTCTGACGTTTGGTGAATAATAAACAGGAAGATATTACAAGCAAACATGAAGTGTAAAATGCACACTCTGTCAGGAGATTCTGGGTGAAACCTTTTCCTGGAAAATTACATGGGGAATAATGCCTTGCAATTCCCAGAACTTAAACAATCCAAAGGCAACAATGGCAAGAAAAAAAAAAAAAAAAACTAGTGTAAATTTCTACAGTAAGGAAAGATGAAGAATAAACACTGGGATGAATCAAGAAACTTATGACAAAAAAATGCAGTTATAAATGTATTACTTTGTGATTAAATATTCAGTTGGATTCTTGTTAGAAAAAAAAGCAGCTATGACAACAACAGGATTTATTAGTAATATCTTCAAGAAAGTCTCATAGCATTACTCTAGACTTTTAACCTGAACCACCAAGGTGGGGGCAGTCGAGTAATGGATAGGGAGTTGGGCGTTTAACCCAAAGGTCACAGGTTCGAGTCCACGGTCCGGCAGGGATTGTGGGTGGGGTTAGTGACTAACCAGCACGCTCTCTACCTTCAATACCATGCCTGAGGTGAGACCCTTGAGCAAGGCACTGTACCCCCAAGTGCTCCCCGGGCACCGCAGCAATGGCTGCCCACTGCTCCGGGTGTGTGTTCATGGTGTGTGCGTGGTTAATCACTTCTCACTGCTGTGTGTGTGCACTTGGATGGGTTAAATGCAGAAATTCCTTGTATGGGAAACCAAAGTACACAAATTAAGTACTAGGGTAAAAGTACAGATCCATACTATAAAATATTACTCCAGTAAAAGTACTCCTTTTTCAATTTTACTCGAGTGAAAGTACAAAAGTAATTAAGTAAAAAAGTACTGATACAGTAGATTTATTTTGCAATTTTATACAGTCTGCTTAATTTTATATAGAGTTTTTTTTTTTTTTTGAAATCTTACTGCTCAAAATACCTGAGATTTTTGACGAGCATGATGTACTGATGTTCATTGTGAAGCTTACACTGCAATGTACCTGAGAGAAAACTGATTTGAGCGTCTAATTTTCACCATTAAATTATTCTCAGTGACATGAGAATAAGTTAGGAAAAACATCTGAAGGAAAATATTATATTTTCTTTTTTTTCTCAAACCTTGTCTGTGTTGTAAACATTCTTGTCTAAATGCCCCCAAAGGGCATTACTATATACTTTGATAATTACTGTAGTTACCTGAATATAAAATCATTTATTTTTCCCTCAGATGTAATAAATCAACAATACTTGGACATCTAAAAATATTTAGATAAATATATTTAGATCTAAAAATGAATCTAAATTAGCACCAGCAAGCCTGTTAGATAAACAATCAGCATTAGATAACAATATATAGACCTACCTATTTTCAGTAGCATTATATGAATAAACAATCATATCTGTCTACTTGATCCAAAAAATATAAAAAATACCGTTGATAAACAATATAAAAACAGACGTAGGGCTAAAGGCGTAGCATTTCAATAAAACGGCTAACGTTACAGTAGCAGGGAATATGAACGTTCTTTGACTTAGAGACCCTATTGTAGATGTGTGGTCTTAAATAGATCAGCAGTGAAACAAACTGAAATTTTTACCGAAATATGATTTTCAGTTAATGTTTGTAACTTACATTACCCATCATCGGTCACGCGCGCGAGTTGTTCGGTTCATTGGAGACTCGCTCTGAACGGATCGTTTGAATCAATGAGCTGTCGAATCGAGAACTAATGCAATCGGATCATTCCAATTAGAGAATGAATCGTTTGGTGCGATTTGCGAACCGATTGAACAGGTTCATTAAAAAGAATCAGTTTGTTGATGAATCGCTCGTCATTTTTGCGTTACCCAAAAATTTTATGTTTATCTGCTTAACTCTGTGCAGTCTGTCAGTCATATAATGCAGGTGGGACTCATGGATTTGAAAGTAAAAAACAACAAAAAACTGATGTGTAAAGAGACTAAACGAATGGTCTGTGCATAAAACTGCCCTGATTCACTTCAATGTCCAACTGTTCTGAAAGCGTTCACAACAGCCGGCGCGGGACACATTGTCTTCTTCTTGCTTTATGGCAGATCACAGACTTATTACTGCCACCTGTCTCTCAGATGGACTATTAACACATTATCTGCAATCTCAATCGTCTCAATATAAATACTGTTCAGTATTTTTTCACAGACCAAAATTATGTGTCTTTACATATAAATTTGGGCATAAAGACTAGTCCTAGATTAAAATAAATGTTAAGAGCTGTCTAAACTGGGAAAAAAAGCTTGCTCTGAGATGATCATTATTGCCTTTGTTTGGTCTTAAAATGCTCACAGATAATGCATTTTGGAAAGACATGTTTCTAAAAATTCTTAAATGTCCTAAATTAGCAAAGGTCTAGTCCTGGCTTAATCTAATTCCTATCTGGGAAACCGGCCCATAGGGTTTAATTTAGTTTACACTGTGTATGTTTTGTTTACTCTCAAAGCTGTGAGTCCAATTGACTTCTATTATATGACTGACAGACTACAATGGTTTGTGTTAAAAATCTTTGTTTGTGTTCTACTGAAGAAGTCACCTACATCTTGAATGCTCTGTGGGTACAGAGAAAAACATCAAATTAAAATTTCTGGGTGAAATATCCTTTTAAGCTAAATATTGCACCAAAATGGAGTAAGTGCATGGAGAACAAGCAAAGGTCTGAGAGTGAGGATTTATGAAACCACCTGTGTTACTTTAGACACCTTGTTATTTACACAAACAAACAGTTTGACCTGAGAGGTTGAATAGATAACTGTGATTCTCAGTAATTATTTGCTAAGAGCCTGCTAAATCATGCTGACCATGCAACTTTCAAGGCTGGAATATAACTGGATTCATTTTCTTTCCTAGTATTTAAAAATATTTTCAAATTAGTAGTCTGTTGTGTGACTGCTGAAGTCCTAAATGAAGAACAAAATTAACTCCTAGGTAGTATTTTTTTCTTGCTGTGAAGCAATAGGGAAAGCCATGATCTCAAAGCAAATATGAAATCTATGTTCTTTACTACATCAAGCTTTGCAGTTCTTAAATGCACCAAGCAGCAAAAACAGAATAGTTAATTTCATGATAAACATGTATGATTATGAATAAGAATTGTCGCTTCACATTTCGAAGGATCCCAGCTGAATTTATATAAAGCAGACTTAGATTATCTTGTGACATAGTAATAATCTATAGGTACATCTCCATCAATCAGAGCTCACTGTAATTAAAAGATTAGGCAGAAATTCTATGAGAAAGTCTGTACAGCAACAAGTGATTACATGTTTTAAAGAATAAAAAAAAGAAAAGAAAGAAATTGATGGTGGAAATGGAAATTTTCAAATTAAATTCATTGTTGCTTAGACAATGAGCATCAAAAAGTCAGTGCTTCGTTAGTAGGGGAAACTGGGTCAGGACCTGGCATGCTCAAAAACATTATTGATAACAATAGGAAGTTTTTTTTACTCTTGAGCTTGACTTTGTTTAACCTTTGTTTAACCTTTGTTTTGTAATTCTGAGCATATTTTATTCATAGCAATTAAAAGCCCCTGTGCAGATATGAGAATTACATTCAAAGTGAAGAGATAGCTATTGCTTCTCAGCTTTCGAGTCATGGTAGTAAATAAAACGCTGTCACATACCCATAAAAGAGAGCTGATCCCACCAGAATCAATGTGGTCAGCACGTTCACTCTTTTGCATTTTCTCTATCTCTGTCCCTCTCTATCTGTGTCAGTCATTCATGCTCAGTTAATGTTTAGAGCAGATGGCCATGCAGTACCAATATAATGATCACCATGGCTACCACACTCTCTGAAAGAAATTTGCTTTGCCCTGAGCACAGTTCATCAAATTAGTCAGATATATTGACTGATGCAGACAAAAAGAAACGGGGAGGGGGTAGTTTTGGATGGAGACAGAAAGAAATTGAGAGGACTTTATTTTGGAAGCATATTTTGGAAGTTGATTTTGGGAAAGATAGGTTATTGTATGACAATGTGCGTAATTACACATTAATTAAACTGTAGTAATCTATGGCTGTATTGACTGTTCTTACTAACAGCGTTTGACTCTGAAGCAAAAGGTCAGCAGGTTCAGTCTGCTTTGTTACAATGTTAGTTACACAACCAATGCTGAGTTAATTATCATCCACTCTTCTCAATTGCCAGCACAGGTAAGGAAAAAGGCAGTGTAGATGTAAATGAATAATTATGGATAACCAAACGAAGTACTAGATAGATAGATAGATAGATATAGTACAGGCCAATAACATATTTTTCTGTCTAAATTTTGTCATGTCAATTTTATTATTTACAGCTAGATTTTCATTCTTACTGGGCTGAATAGTTAACACAACATAATCATTGGTTGTATCAATGCAGGTCATACAAAGGCTGTTTAGAGTGAACAAGAGCACAAAGACTTGATTGCAAATAGCAGAGCCACATCTGCCTTCTATTAGTAACAAAGGACAATGGCAGGTCCGACACAGACCTGACTCTTCAGAGGGGACCTAGCTGTGAGTGAAATTACAAACAGAAGTGTATATCTGCTCAGCTTTTGAAGTAATCTACCTCTATTCAAATCCTCTCCCACAAAGAGGATTTGAAATGTCATTGGGGATGAACAAAGCGTGCAGACAAGAAAAAATGAAGCCACTTTAAAAGCATACAACAACTTCTACAATTTTTTCTTCTTTTCAATTTTGTTGTTTTAAGAAGACTAAAATCAGAATGTGATACATGCAATCAAAACATCACAAAACTAAACTCACAGTTCTCTTCCAAAACTCTGAGGCATGTTTTATAGCTTCCCTCGTACACATGCTGACTCTATAAATACCCGTTCATTTCAAAGGGGTTCTTTCCTCTTTGTTTCCTTTCTCATGCTTATGTCTTCTTGCTTCTTACTGAAAATGACAAAATGTCACGGATGGTGTTGGCACCATTAAAGCTCAGGTTGTGGAGTTCGGAGTTCAGACCTCAAGCTAGAAAAATTGGTTAGAAACGTCCCTTTAGTCATGGTGCTGATGTGTTGAATGGAGTGAGATTGCAGTTTTTACCCCTGAAACACATACTATACACACATACACCAACACACACACACACTCCAAAGGAAGCATAACACTTAAAGGAAAGATACACTGGTTTTGATAAGCCACTGGTTAAGTGGCTTGTGGCTTCTTTTGTTACTCTTTATAGCAACTTGGAAAGCATGTTTTCAAGTCAAAGTTGGTAAGTTCGAGTCAAAATTGTAAATAAATGCCAACAAAGGTGACTGTGAAAGCTGACATTCTTGCTGAGCTTGTTTCCTTTTCTGTATGTCAGGGGGAAAAAGAGTAGAGTTAACGCTCAAAGGAGAAGTGCAAGAAGGACACTTTTACAGCCATGTATGCGTGACATTTAAAGCACACTTGCACATGAGCTGTATGATCAAATTACAGTGGGAGGAGCCAAGGGATGAAGTTTCACTCAAAAGCACAACTGCAGTCAAACACCAATAGTATGTTTACTAAAGCTCAGATGAACAACATGCTACATGATGTTGTCTATTTCAGTACTGATGTAGCCAAGCAAGCTATGTTTTAAAACCTAAAAAAAAGAAAAAGAAAGGGGTTTGTTCTTTGGCAAACCCCATTTATTCACTGATTGTTTAACTTACTTTGTAGTACATTTGTACCACTTACTTTTTATTATTATTATTATTATTACATGTTCTTGATATACACTCTATATTATAAAAATAAATATGGGTTTTAATATGACACATTTAGCATATTTGGAATAGCTAAGACCAAAAGCTAATCCTTTGTTTATTTGATTGTCTGTTTCACATTGAGAACTAATATTCAAACAAAAAAAAAAGTTTAAAAAAGTAAAAGTTGTCAAGTTTTTAGTCATGTCATGGAAACAATGACAATGTGAACCGCATATATTGTAACCTCAAACATATTTTTAAGCAAAATAAATATATTAATGATTCACTTGTCCGCAGTCCTATTGTTAGAGTGTGAACCATGAAAGACACTGAATGTCACTTCCCACTAACCTACTGTATATTTAGACAGCAACCCTGAGGCTAAAGAACTGTTAAATCACTTAACAATAATACCATTGCTGTGGTAGCTGTGTGCTTTTGGTTTAGCATGCAAAGCACTAATCAGTTGTACACATTTAATAAAGTGGGACATCGCAATAGCTGAAGGTTTTTGAGAGATAACTTTAAACACACAGAAAGAATATGAATCTGAAAGGAGGAAACTCAAAAAACAGGACAGACAACAAACTGAACAAACTCAAAGCCACTCCCAGTTGTTAAGAGATGTAATAAAGAAGATATTTAAGATAAAGAAATGTTTAAATAGTTTGTTTTTATAGTATGCAAGACTGTTGGACTCACTAAGACACTAAGGATTGTCCACATAAGTCCTTAAAGACATATTTAAATAAATAAATAAATTTAAATAAATAATTTAAATAAAAAAGGGCATTAATCTCCTAGCTTTAATTACACGTGTTGACACAGCTAATAGAAACCCATTGTCTAAAAGGTATATAACACAGCTTTCAGCTGAGATCTTGTGCTTTGTCATTCCTGCTCTGAGAGATTTTTCTCTTTTTTGTGTGCTGTTTTCAGTGTGGGTTTATCCTACTGTGTCAAGCTGTTTGGCTTTCTGAGGTGTTGGGAAACCCTGAAATGGCTCCGGAATGGATCCATATTTAAGTTTTTTGTAGTACACGTGCAGGCTCTAAACCAATCACAATCTCCCCTTTCCAGAAATGATAATACATGCCATTTTAATATGTGCTAAACATTTTAAATTACAGGAAGAAAAAAAAAAGGTTTCCCCTGTTTAAAAATATCCCACTTCTACCGTCCTTTTCTCCTAACATTCTGGACTCAAACCGACAGACATTCCACACAGAATCTGTTACATATTAAATCTCCTACAAGCCCGTTCTTTCTGTATGGCTCTGTAGATTTGGTTTCATGCAATAAACCTTCAGTTTTCTAAGATACTTTGTCACTTCTAGTTTAATTTTTCATAGAATGTATAATGAATCTTACCTTTAATTCAGTGTCACTTGATTGCAAAAAAAATTGACATGGTGCTACAGAGCATTGGAAAGCATTCTGTTAAAATATTCAATGAAAGTTAGGGCATTTTTTATGTCTGTGTGATTAATACTTTTCTCTTAATAAAAAGAAAAAAGAAGCCATTTGGTATCTGCAATACACAACACTTGTTTATTAATTTTGACTCTATGGGAAAATGCAAAGAATGCAAAGTAAGACTTGTATGAGCTACTCTGGTGATCATGTTTGCTTTAAAACAGGAGCGAATATTTCACAGCAGAGTCTGACTTGAGGAGGGAAGCATTTGGATTTTTTTGATATCTTTTCTAAGCACATCTTTTGGGAATTTCTGTTAATTATCTTAATTTTTTTTACAGTCTAGATCACTAACCATTTAGTAATTAGTCATTTTCCATGTCTTCCATGTAGGACGCAGAGAGGGCAGCCTTGTGAATGGACCCTGAGCAGACCAGATGGAAACAGAAAAGACCAGCCATGAGACGGAAAAAAGTCTGATACTTTCACAAATTACTGCCACTCAGCAGGCAGACCCTCTTCTCAGCAAGCGCCAGAATGGAGAGCCGTCTCAGCAGTTTAATGGGGACAATAATTGGAGCCATTTCAAGTCCAACACAATAGTTTACCCTATGAAAAGTCAACAGGAGAATTGTTCTGGGCCTGGTAATATACAGGGGATATTGGATCAAAGCATGTATGAGATGAATGGACAGATGAAACATGCTCTTAGTGAACAGACATTTTTAGATTTTCACCAGCCTAAAAAACTCTGCACTGATTCAGAGGTGAATGGAAATGAGGATCTGAGGCTTTGGGATAATAGGGATTCGGGAATGGAGAAACGTTTAGAGGGATTCCCTAAGCACAACAAGCCAGGGAATTTTGAGATAAAACATAGTAAAATAAACTGTAACTTTCCCAATGGGGATTTATTCTTACTGTCAAGGAACAAGCAAGTTCCAATGCCCAATGGTGCTACAACAAGCCCACCCTCAGTAAAGAGTACAACTGGTGACCTCTTAGAGAAAACTTTGTCACAGTATTACCCAGAGCATGTGTCCATCGCACCTCAAACCAACTCATCTCAAGTAGATCAGGTCACCAGCAACCTGCCGGAGCAGGAGAGTCCTTCACCTTCATTAACCTCAGGTTTTCCTATTTCACCCCAAACATCTGCCTCCGAGCCACTTGCCAAGGCATCCCCAGAAGTTCAAGGCAGCAATGGCTACAATCCAGAATTCACAGTGAATGGATACTCTAGTTTTGTAGCCGAGCAAAAGAAGCCTACTTATGCTCTCTCTGACCTGCCAGATATTGGAACACAGTTGCAGAGTCAGGAACCTTCAGAGTCCAATGTGCCATCACAAACAGGCATAAATGGTTGCTCACAGATTCGAGAAGGTAGAGAAGGCCTTTTGAATGACTCTAATCGTTTAAGCAAGTCCAACCAAGATTTTAGCCCTGAATCTTACATACTGCCCCCAGTGATAGCAGGAGCACCATCACAAAACACTCAGACAGGTCAGCAGAATCTACAGATTAAGGTGCTACAGAAGCAACCAACTGGTGAAAGCCTCCATGAAAACAAAGACTTTTCCTTGCCACATATATTAGATGGCAGGTTGACCTCCCAGACCTGTACATTAGCTTCTCACAATCAACACAGTGAGCAGAAAAATATGCCTAAACCAGAGCAGGAAAAGACTACATCAAAGAATACAGATCAATCATCCCAGATGGAATGGATAGATTTAAACTCAGCTTCAACACCACAGCCATCTACTGACCACCCCCAGATGTGGGATTTTTTCCTTCCACAGACCCACATGCAGAAGCATACAGACACAGAGAGCCAAAGTCGTTGTATAAATAACTTCCTGTCTCAAAATTTCAGTAATGCTAGTTGTCCCTCATATGATAATAAGTCACAAGATAGTTACAAAAACTCCCTACCTCCTACACAGTTCCCCCACAATTCTGCTCCTGAATGTCAACACAACAGTTCTGGTATGCATCATAGTAACATGCAATTTAACAAACACACATCCCAGCAATTGTGCAAAAATGATCAAGACCAGATACAATCCCAGAGCTTCCTTTCTCAGCCACCACCTGCTAAGCCTCATCAGCAAGACAACAGCACATTTCCCCATCAGCTCCCTCAGGACAGACAGAATATGCAAGCAGCTCCACAATCACAAGATGTTTCCAACAGCCAGGTAGACGTACCACCCTCGAAAAGGCTTAAAACAGAGGGAAGCCTTCATTCAGAATCCCAGAAGATATCTCTAGGTAAAGAAACACCAGCACAAGCACTGTCTAGTCCAACTATAAGAGAAAACTGTACATTTCCAGACTTTTCTAAGTCAAATCTACAATTCTTGACTAAAGAAGCCGAAGCTCTGACAGAAAGGAAACTCCAGCAGAACATGCAGTACTCTCAGAACTCCAGTAAACAACATCCAAACTACCAGCAACCTCTTCAACACAGGGTACATAATAATTTGGAATTTCCTCAATCTCCAATTTCTCAGTCACAACTGTCACAGGTTTCTAATCATTTTCAGATAACTGCTCCATTTACCAAACCTGAATTCCAAGAACCCTTTGGTCAAATCCAGAGAGAGGCTCTCCTAAGTCAAGGTGCTCAAGGAGATTTGCAGAGGCACGCAGCCTTGAGAATGCACCTTCTGCAGAGGCAGGAGCGGCAGGGCCCCAACAGCATCAGGCCAAGTATGCCGGCCATAAAAACTGAAGATTGCTCAGGTTTAGAAACCTCAGCTCAACTTCCACCTATAGAAGTACAACAGCAAGATCAAGACAAAGTCATGCCAGTGGTGTTAAAGCAGGAGCATCTTTCTTTGTCATGTAAACAAAGCCAGCAGAGGAGTATTCTAGCTACCATGGAACAACAGTTAAAACAGTATCAGCTCTCACCCGTGTTTGAAAGAAAAACTTTGGTCAACAAGTCACCCAATAAGGTAAAGGTAGAGATGGCTGGGGCTGTGACTGTGCTCTCAACCAGTGCTGAGGGAAATATCAAGGAACAGTGCAAACTACAAAACTTCACCCCCCCTAAAAAGATTGAACCTGGGTTACAAACCTTTTTGGAGTCACCCTTGAAGATGCTTGATACACCAATAAAAAACTTGCTGGATACACCTTTGAAGACACAGTATGATATATCATCATGCCATTGTGTTGGTAAGAGGTTTTACACAGCTACATTTATTCCAGATTTTACACACTTTGTTATTTATACATTAAAACTGCACACCTGATAAAACCTCTTAAAATTAATACTCAATGTTAATAGTATAATGCTTTATCTTTTGTTGTTATTAATGACATTAGATCGCTTATTAGTGACCACCTAATAAAAATACACTATACCTTTCTCTTATTCTTTAACTCACAGATCAAATCAGTGAAAGGGATGAAGGCCCATATTATACTCACTTGGGATCAGCACCAACTGTTGCAGGCATCCGCAAAATTATGGAGGAAAGGTATAATATAATTAACAATAATGATATTATGAACTAAAATACCATATATTATATTACTACCTTTCTTTTTGACAGATCTGGATTGACTGGAAGCGCCATTAGGATTGAAAAAGTTGTGTATACAGGAAAGGAAGGGAAGAGCGGACAGGGTTGTCCCATTGCTAAATGGGTAAAGACAATATATTTTCATCCTGTGTGTTCTTTGTGTGTACACATGTACAGTATTGGCTTTCTTTGTCTGTTAAATTTTAAAGCATGCTTGTTGGTTTTCTTATCAACATCGCCCCCTATGGAAAACACAATTACTTAACAGATGATTCCTGTATATTTTCTAAATATTTGTGTACATGTGCACTGTGTTGTGTAGGTAATACGGAGGGCAAATGTAGATGAGAAACTCCTGGTCTTGGTACGAGAGCGGGCTGGTCACTCATGTGAGACATCCTGTATAGTAGTGGTCATCCTAATTTGGGAAGGCATATCAATCAACCTGGCTGACAGTCTCTACTCAGAACTAAGTGGCACTCTAACAAAACATGGTGCCCTAACAAACCGCAGATGTGCTCTAAATGAGGAGTAAGGACAAATGTTTATTTCTGCTTTCTCATAAATACAGTGAACACTCAGTAACCAAAACTCAATTTATCAATTCATAATTAATCCAAATTGATAATCTAAGATCTTATATTGATCTTATATCATACGTATTGCTACGTATGTATCTAACCACTTTCTGCTTAACATAGTAATAAGTTATACTTTGTATGTTGTTGGTTAAATGATATTTAACTGCTTTAACAAAATATAAAATCCTATACAATCTGAGGTACATTTACAATGTGCTTCTGTTATTGTCTTTAGGAGAACATGTGCATGTCAGGGTTTTGAACCTGATGCCTGTGGAGCTTCTTTCTCCTTTGGTTGCTCATGGAGTATGTACTATAATGGCTGCAAATTTGCTAGGAGTAAAATCCCTCGAAAGTTTAAACTACTTGGGGATGATCCAAAGGAGGTGAGATGCTCACAAACAAACTGAATTACATATGAATTTAGGGCATACAAAATTAACAGGAGTATTTTTATTTCTTTACAGGAAGAGAAACTGGAACAAAATCTCCAGAGTCTTGCAACCACAATTGCCCCAACATATAAAAAGATGGCACCTGATGCATATGGCAATCAGGTATATATATATATATAAATATATATATATATATATATATATCTACTTCAGGTCTTATACCAATATCAAGCATACGCTGGATTTTTGAGCTTCCTGAGAAAGTGGAATAATAAGCTGTGGTGAAAGTCATAGCAAAATTTAACATTTCTACATTTACTTTTATTTGACAGGTAGAGCACGAACACAGAGCTCCTGATTGCCGTCTGGGTCTAAAAGAAGGACGACCATTTTCTGGAGTTACAGCCTGTCTAGACTTCTGTGCCCATGCCCACAGAGACCTTCATAACATGCTGGGGGGCAGTACTGTGGTAAGAATTAAATGCTTAAAATAGATGGCCATTATAAGAGTAGTAAAAATGCATTTACTAAAACAAATGTTTTTTGCTCATACAAATAATTTACACTATATAACTTATAGTTGAAAATGAAAGGTAGCTAAAACAAGGTAGTGTATACAATATTAAAAATTCCAAACATTCCTCTCTACCCCTGTGTTAGGTCTGCACACTAACACGAGAGGACAATCGTGAGATTGGAAAAATTCCTGAGGATGAGCAGCTACATGTGCTTCCCTTATACAAGGCATCATCCACTGATGAGTTTGGCAGTGCTGAGGCTCAGCTTGAGAAGACTAAGACTGGTGCTATTCAGGTCCTCAGTGCCTTTCGTAGACAGGTGCGTATGCTACCAGAGCCTGCCAAGTCTTGCCGGCAGAAAAAGCTGGATGCCAAGAGAGCTGCAGCTAACAAACCAAACAACTCTAACACACCTAACTCCAAAATGGACAACACCCAGCAAGCAAAGCAGAAACAGGCTGCTAATGAGAACCTAGGCCAGAACACAGCTGTAACAGGTACATAAGCAAAGCTTTATTCAGTTATATATAGTTTATTTGGGGAAAATAAACCAAATAATGTAACCAAGTAATTGAGCAGATTGCAAGTGTTTATAAAATATTACAACCGAAAGTTTACATTTTTGTCTAATTGCATTTTTTTTTCCAGGCCCAGGAAATGTGAGAACAAATCTGGACTCTGCGCATCTTCCACATCCTCATGCCGCCCATCAGCCTCAGCAGCAGCATCAGCAGCAGCAAGCACAACCCAATCATAACCCCTCTTATGCTGTCCCACAATTCCCTAGTTTCTCAAATGCATCAGGAACCTTCTTAAACAGCTCTAAATCTGCAACCCCACATCATCAAACCCCATCCTCTGCCGGTCCTTATCCCCCTCCTTTGCGTGCACCCAACACTTATATCAATGTGTCTAATGCACCCACCCCATATCCGAGGTCTCTTACACCCAACCCTCTCTACACTGGTTACCAATGTAATGGAGGCCTCCCCATGGACAACTACCACCCTTACTACTCCTCCAATCTAAAGCATCCAGATATGTATCACCCCCAAAGAAATCCACTGTACTCTGAGCAGCAGTACAATGCACCTCAACATTATGGTTTAAACTACTCACCACGCTATGGAGAGCCTAGCTTGCCAGCTAATGGTTATGTCACCTGTAACACAAAACCTGGGATGCACTCCATGGGGCGCTACCCAGGTTATGGTCCTAATATGCCACCTGATGCTTTCAGGCCTCCCTCAGCCCATCCACATTTGGATTATGCAACTATGGGCAAAAGCAACCAGTTTGAAGCTTACCCCAAGCCTCATATGTCTCAGAATCCCCAGATGTTTCCCCCAAATCTAAATACATTAAGTATGCAAAATAAAAAAGATTTAGAGATAAACATGCATGGAGTAAATGGTATCTCTCAGGTGTTTCCTCCTTTGGTTACTGATTGCTTCAACCCAATCCAACCTCAAGGTTTGAGGCTTTCCAGTGAAAATGCCCTTAACCCCATAGTCAAACAGGAACCCCTTACTCAGACCTCAGAACAAAAAGAAAAGGAGGATGTGTGGTCTGACAGTGAGCACAACTTCCTTGACCCTGAAATTGGAGGAGTGGCAGTGGCACCTAGTCATGGGTCAATCATTATAGAGTGTGCCAAGCGGGAGCTCCATGCTACTACACCACTCAAGAAGCCTGACCGCAACCATCCCACCCGTATTTCTTTAGTGTTTTACCAGCACAAAAACTTGAATGAGGCAAAACATGGGCTGGCTCTGTGGGAAGCAAAGATGGCAGAGAAGGCCAGAGAGAAAGAGGAGGATGCTGAGAAGCATGGAACTGAAAATACATCCAGCAGGAGCAGTGGAAAGAAGGCAAAAAGAGAACATTCAGAACCTTCTGAACCTTCAGATCCTCCATATAAGCAGTTCCTTCTCATGCTTAATGAGCGGTCATCATCCTGCACTACCAATACCTATGTAAGCACAGCTCCCTATGCCTTTACCAAGGTGACTGGGCCTTACAATCAATTTATGTGAAAACATCCATAGGTCCAGAGCATCCAGAGTAAGAGTGGCATCAGACAAATTAAACGGTGCTACAATATCGTGTTGCAGACCTCTGTGCCACTGTTTGTGTGAAGTTATTAACAGTAGATAGATTCAGTATCCTACTATATAGAAAGACATCTGCATCAGTGGGTTTTTCATGCTCTTAAGAAGTCAAGCTTTACTGTTTAATCAATTGGAAATATTTATTTATTATTTAATTACTCTGATGATAACACACTGTTCTTCATTCATGGTGCTTGGAGTCCAACAAATCTGGACATATTACTGGAAAAAAATACTCATGTTGGTGACTTTTGTGGCTATTCAATTTTTATGGTGCTTTTTATGGTGTTTTGAATGCAAATGTCTTTTCAAATGCCTTTCTTTAACAACACACAACAAAACACCTTGTATAATATTTTTAAGTGATACACAGTAACTATTTTGATTGAGCAATTAAGAAAATGTTTTGCTTAATTTGTGTTTTAGAAGCACTTTTTAATAATAGTGAGGGTGTTACTTTATGCCCTCCACTCTGAAAGACAGTTCATTACACTGCAGCCATTTTAGTTTAAGAATGCAAAACAATAATGATGAACTCCATGGTGCATAGTCAGTTATCAGCCTTTTAAATAATTTCTCTGGTGCTTACAGTTTCAGAAATCCTTTATACTTACTGTATAGTGAGCCACTGATGGTCAATTTTTTAAGAGTAATGTTCTGAATATGATTCACTAAAACTGTGACAATTCAGAACACTGAATACAGATACTTGGAGTCAAGAAAATGGTCAATACTAGGTCATTAAAACATGTTTTAAAGAACACATGACAGGGTTACCTTTGCATCAATGTCACTGTTTCGAAGGCAGCTGGCTTGGCTTGCTGTGGCAATTATTACATAATGCAACTTTAGCTGTTTAAAAAAAAAAAGTTGAGATTTGTACAGTAAATTATTATTATTTTCGAATGTATGCTTAGATAATAGTTTAGTAAAGATGAGTACTATTACTTTGGGTTTGAACTGATCTTATTTCAAATGGTGCTACTTGACCTGCTATTCATATAATGTGAGAATTTCTAAGGGTGTTGAGAAGGCTTATGAATGATGTAGAAAAACCTACTTATCATATACCTCAGAACTAGTTTGGCAATAGAATTATAATACCAAGGCGTTTCTGTTCTTTTATTTCCAAACACTTTGTAGCAAATATAACACAGACCTTAAGGCCATCATTGATGCTAAGTTCATTTCTTACTTTCTTCATACTTGATCTATTAGAAAGTATTACTTGAACCTCAAGTTTCAATGGAATTGCAAAATCAGGGATATCAGCTCATTTCTGTGCATAAACATCACTTGTGTTCATGTTGTCTTCTCTAAATCAGGTTGGAGCCTTTGCATTTTAAATTGATTGAAATTTCTTGTATATACTATAAACATATCTAACTTTGTTATAAAACTAAAATAATCTAAATTTGTGTACTGTTGAAGCAGATTGCTGATAACTTTTCAAGACGTAATTTGAACATATTTTAACATGCACTGATTTAATTAAAGGGAAAGTGTCACAACATATATAAAGCAAAGAATTTGCCGTTTACTGAAAGGTAAGACCAAGTCAGTTAATTGATCGTGTGCACATTAGCTGCATATGTACACTTTGAGGCTAAATGTATTTACAACCACTAAACATGGTAATGCCTCTTACCCAACCCTGTCCACTGAATCAAATTACAAAAGTGATGAATAATTGGTAATGAATTATATAGAACTCATTCCACTCTAACATAAATTAAAGCACTTCATTTTTTTTTCATAATACAAAAAGAAATATGTAAATTCAAAATAGGTAGATTTGTGTAAATTAAATAGATTATGTCACATTGTATATACCACATGTTTGCATTGCAGATGTTATGTACAAAGTTTAAGTTAACATGTGAAAAGTAACTTCACTCCACACATATAACGCATAGATTTTTCCCCTGAAATCTTTGTCTTGTCTGTATTCAGGTCACTTTTTTTTTTTTTTTGGAATACAACAGCAAAGTTTACTTTTTTTTTTTTTTTTAGAAATCACTTTAATGTACTGATGAGTAATGAAAGAAACTTCCAATTTTGTAGTTTAAATTAGTTGTTAAATTTCTGTGTACAGAACCCAGCTTGAGTAGCAGGTTGTGTTTGAAGCAAAAGTAAGTGGTGGTTAAAATTTAGTGAGTGACAAGAATAGCCATACTTGAAGATGCTTCGGAGAGTTTCAGAGTGGAGTCAACTTTTACTTGAATGACTTTCTGACTTCAACTAACGGACTGGGGTGCACAACTTGTACATTAAGCTAGCCGTCAATGTACACCTGTTGATATTTTTCCATTAGACACTAAAGGTTTAAATGTGTTATTTTCTGCCTTTTTGTATTGCTTCCCCTTTTTCCTTTCAAATTTGTAATGCTTAAAACAATGAATTAAGAATGGCTTTGAATACTGTATGTATTGTAATGTACTGAAGAACTGAATGCAGTTTATTTGAAAGCTGTTTATGATTTGTTATCATTCCTAATTGCTGAAATGTGGGTTTTTTAATAAAAACTATATTTATTTCATGAATTTACTGTAAATTGGGCAACTTCATATTTATAATTTTGACTCCATTAATGATTAAATAAACCAAACATAGAACTTTGTTTTATTCATAATTTGCAAATGGTACAATTACAAAGTTTTATTTCTTTATAACACTTTGATTTTCGATAACACTTTTGTTTTTTCGAATAAAATGAAGTCCATAGGTGTGAATAATTTTTACTCATTTTAATTAAAATACATTTAAACGCAATTCATCTTTCAGTGAATTAATTAAGTAATTAAGCTTTTGTTTTTTATATTAGAGTATCATTTTTTATATCTGGAACTTCACATTGTTGCTACAGACTTTGATTTCTTGGTCATCTTACCAAGACAAATTCTTCTTGTATTAATACCCAACTTTATATTGTTATTTAAAGGGATAGTTAACACAATAACAAAAATTTTATATTTATCTGCTTACCCCCAGGGCATCCGAAAAGTAGGTGACAGTGTTTTAGTAGAATACAAACAAAGATTTTTAACTCAAACCATTGCAGTCTGTCAGTCATATAAAAGGAAGTCAATGGCAATCAAACATTCCAAAGCTTTGAGTCAAAAAAAAAAAAAAAACATACACAGATGAAACCAAATTAAACTCTGTGGCTGAGCATTGAGGTGTTAAGACATGAAATGGTCTATGCAATTTATGTGATTTTTTACCTCCTATACACCACAATCTCTGACTGTTCTGAACTCATTCATAACATCCAGCATGTGATGTGTCAACGAGCTCTGGAACACAGATGTATGCACATATAGCATGTCAGTGTCATGCCCCGGATATTGTGAATGAGTTGAGTCGAGTCGGAGATTGTGTAAGAGGTAAAAAAAAATATATATAAATACTGTTGTTTTTTTGCACAGACCAATTGTTTCATGTCTCAACTTAATGTATTAATGTATCTCCATGAGCTGACTTGTCACAGTAGGTGTATAAATGGGGGGGGCGGGGGACACATACACACAAAAAGACACTGTAAATTAGACTTAAATTGCCTGTTTTTGCACTGAAATGTGCATTTTAAGTACAGAAACATGTTCACCAATGCAAAAATAACTTGGTCATTTCAGCAAATGAATGAGAGATGTGTTTGTATGCGTCTTGTTCTAGTAAATAAAGCAATGTTTTAAAAATAAAACATTAATAAACAAAAATCTTTGCACCAGGGACATTACTGAACCCATGTAAATGCATCTTCTGGCCTTTTCTACCTTCTTCTGAGATCACACCGCAGATAGTTTAATGATCTTTCACTTTGAGTAGAAGTGCCATTTGTCTACTGCAAAATAGAAAGAAAGTCAACAAAGTAATGTAACTTGTAAATGTATTAAGAAACATTTAATACAATTTTACCTTGAGAAGGTACTGGGAGTGGATCCCCATATTCTGCAGCCTACAACAGCAAAAGAATATTTGTCTTCTGTCTAATGGAAAATATTAGCCTGTACGAAAGAACAAATACTTACAGCTTCCACTACAGCGCAGGCCTCTGCATCACTGCATTTGAATTGGCTCTCACATATGGAAGTGTTTTGACTATAAAAAAAAATAAAATAAATCAAAGATCAAAATGACTACAAAATATCAAACAATTGAAAATGTAGAAAACGAAAATGTAATACAAAGAGAAACTCTGCTGTCATTTAACAAATTTAAAATAACAAAAATCTAACACTCACCAAACAATTTCATCAACTTTCATCTTTTTTCTCATTACTAATGCTTTCCAGTAGCTGTGTGTTGATTTTATGATTTCTATTGCAAAGTCCTAACATATAAACAATATTAACGTTAGATGATAAATCATTCAATGGATTAGCACGTCGCTCTCATGATCAATCTTTCATAATACACTACCTTATCTTTGAACTGTCCATTGAATGCAAACTGGTTTTCAGGCTTGCCATCTGGCACTTTATATTTTTTAAACCAATCCACAGTAGCCTCGAGGTGACCAGGTTTAATCTTTCTGACATCCTCAATACCTGTTAAAGATACACTAATTGAGATTACAGCCATAAATGCTAATAATAAAATAACAACATAAACGATTAAAAATAAAGATTACTCACTGTTAAGGCTTGATGCATCAGGATCCTCTATATTGATGGCTATGAGTTTCCAGTCAGTCTCTCCTTCATCTATCAAAGCCAGAATCCCAAGAACTTTAACCTGAATCACCTGCCCTGTTACACACACCTGTGACACAGACCCATAACCAATTTGTGTTAGGAAAGAAAGAATAATCTGTTAAGCAAAACAATAATGCACTGTCTGAACAATGATGGGGGGGATGGGTTGACTAAAGGTCATTAATAATCATTTTAAAAAGACAATGAAAATATTGATTTTTAATGTTTCAGGGTTTTTTTGCTAAATGTAAATGTGTAAATATTTTTTGTCAAATATTATATTTATATCAACAAATGGTTCCACCCACCTTGGAGCCAATCTCACACACGTCTATTGGGTCATTATCTCCACAGCACATTGTTTCCTTGTCAGTGTGGCCGGGATCTTCCCATGTCTTTAAACATTGGTTAAAAAAAAAAAAATA
>JAUYWG010000031.1:2932990-2943916 GCA_034779775.1 Enteromius afrohamiltoni
CATTTATGGCAAGACAAATACTGTCCCATATACATTTATGAATCATATTATTCACTTATATTTTTTAATTAGCTTTTATTTTTACAGGTTCATTATTCTTTTGAATTTTTTAGTTTAAGTTTTAGCAATTTTGTAAAAGATAATAATAAAATAAAAATATATATTTCTATGTGGCAACCTTGTGCAACCTTTTGGTTACCAGACCTTTCTGCCAACGTTATGCTCCCTCACTCACCGACAAACCACACAAGCAAGACCCATTTCCATGGCAAAGTCATCAGCATTGGTTTCATCAATGTCTGTGAAATCTGGGATGGGAATGTCCGTGGTTTGAAAAGCAATCGGCGAGGAATGGCTGTCCTGCTTTTCCACACGAGGTTTTTTCAGTGGCTCCACTCCTTCCCCAGGATCAACCCTAATCTACATATCATTGGATCTTTTATTAGTGCTTTCTAATGAGCTTTTCTAGTTATATCATATTTACAACAATAAATTTTAGTGCAAAATAACATAGATAAAAACCTTTTCCAAAGATCTCTTCTCACTCTCTTTCTTGGTCTTGTCTGAGCTGCTCGATTTACTGCTGCTGCTTGTAATGGATGATGATGACGAAGAACTAGAGGAGGATTTGGAGTCCTGTTTGGTCATTTTTGGCAATGACACCTTGCTCACTTCAGCTTCCTAATGCATGGAAGATTAGTTACACAATTATACATCTTAACCATTAAATTCCAATCATAACATTTTTTTTTAATTTTTTGTGATCACCTTCAGTGATGTCCTATAGATGGAGTCACTGCCCCTGGATAAAGACTCATCCAGCAGGGCCTTGAGTTTCTCTGCCGAGTCTTTGCTCTTGGAGTGAAGGTACCCCAATCCCTTCAGAAAGATGGGGTCTAGCTCTAGACTCACTGTTCCAGCCATTGTTTAGCGGTTATTATATGAATTTACATAAGACAACGAAATAGCCCTCTTCCTATGGAGTTTAATGTGTTGTATACAAGAATAACACTAGAAAATCCCTATTTCTGTCCCGTACAACCTCTAGTTATTAAGACAACTAAGCAACCGGAACCGATTGACTCGAGATTAAGGTTTTCAAGTATTTGAATAAAGCTCGTTTTTATAAACAGTAGTAATTCACAATATTACCCGTAGCGCTAATTAACAAAGTTAGCAGCGAGCATTTTGCGGCATGAAATGTTCCGACATTCTAACAGATACAGAATAAGCAGAGAAGACTTTGCTGAAACTGGGGAACACTCAAAATGGGCGGTGCTTAGCGGCAGGGATGTTTTCTCCAATTTTTATTTTATACTTTTGCCTTTTAATAAATCTCTCATCTATGTGTTTTCGATTCAAAAACAATAAACGTTTACCAATCTCACGTTTAAATTATTATAGATATTATTCTGTTTCACATAACTGAAACATGCTGAAAAGTAATGTGCTTTGTCACGTGATACTTGTTACTTTTCTTACCGCTGGTCAAAATGGCGCCATCACATTCGTTTTTTATTCTTAATTTTAGATTATTAAAAAGCAAATTACGGGACGAAAATGCATGAGTGGATCACATAGTATTCCTCGTAAAACTGGGTTAAATTATTACAGATTTTCTACTCAAATGTATCTAATAAGAACAAAAAATGTCCTGAAGTTTGAATTTTTCTCATTGTAGGGTCCTGTTTTCTGAGCCGTCAAGTGCCCCCTACAGGATTACAACCTTGTGTTTAGTGATACTGGCCGACTAGACTCTTATTATTTCTTATGTCTGATGACGCTTTGTGTTTGTATTAAATAATACCGACATGGGCGATGCGTTTTAACCGTCATATTCAATAACAACACCTCCACAAGAAATATTACATTTTAAATGATTTACAAATATCACTTTGCAACATTTATTAACGAAAGCAAGCGAACAAAATGAGAGCGCGTCAATGAATTTAAAAATCAAATGAGTCGGACACTAATACATGTAACACAAGGAAATGCTACGTAGTGCGTAAAATTGTAATAACCTCGATAAAATGGTCAGTAAGGTCTTATAATGAACGATCAAACCCCATATTCTTATACAACCATCAAATTTATTTATTGTGTAAATTAAGCTGCAAATCACGTCGATTATGGCGTTGTTGACAGGGGTCGGAAGAGTGCGATGTAGAAGCGTCATAATTGTGCTGTCGAGTGTAAGAAGCTGATTGGCTGTTCCAGTGTGACGGGGGTTCTTGTCCCAGATCGCAGGGGTTAGACAATAAGGATCCAAACAGCAGCATTTCCATTAATAACACAGCATAGATGGAATTTATCTCTCTGTGGTTTTGAGCAGCTGTCGCTGACACACATACAACAGTTATCATTTTATGAGACGACTTCAATAATTCTTCTTCTTTTTTATTTAATCACTTAAATAAATCAAATAGATCACAGAAAAAGGTAAGTGGATCTATAAATCCCAAACCATTACAGTTAATTTCGACATGCTGCATTTTTCCATAGTCAAGCAGGATATTTAGATGTCATAGTTTTATTATTATTGTGGATACAAAAATGTTGATCAGACGTTATTGACAGTTTTAGAGAGTAAAGTTGAAATAACCTGCTTCTTTGTAATTTTTTTTATGCATTGCATACAGCCCTCATGTAAGCATAATTATAATACATTACATGAAATACTTTTAAAGCATCCTTGGCATGTTAATGATAATACAGTTTCTTAGAAAAAAAGAGTACATTTTCTATTGAGATAATTGTAATGTTTGTTTGTTTTCAACAGTATTATTTCTATGTTATTTTTCTTGTTGTTAGTAGTGTTATAATGCATATAATTTTTTTTCAACCACTTTAGATTCTGACTTTTTAGCAAGGAAATGGTGATGGAGAAGCCCAGTCCCCTGCTGGTAGGGCGGGAGTTTGTGAGACAGTATTACACACTTCTCAATAAGGCACCAGACTTTCTGCACAGGTATGCTTTGTAAAATCTGAATTTCATGGGTTCATCTTTCTTGAAATTTCCTCTAAAAAAGGTAAACTTTTTCATAATTCAGATTCTATGGACGAAACTCATCCTATGTCCACGGTGGACTGGATTTGAATGGAAAGCTTTCAGAGGCAGTCTATGGGCAAGCTGTACGTCCTGGTGGTTGTTGAGTGTTCATATATATGTGTAAACATCAGAAATTTTAATTTTCTCACCAGCATCTATTTTACTCATGTCTAGGAGATACATAAGAAGGTAATGTCTCTGCAGTTTAGTGAATGCCACACAAAAATCAGACATGTGGATGCCCATGCCACTCTAAGTGATGGTGTGGTTGTCCAGGTGATGGGAGAACTTTCCAATAATGGGCAACCCATGAGGAAGTTCCTACAGACATTTGTACTGGCTCCAGAGGTGTGTATAATAATAACATAACACGTGAATCCCCGTACAACCCTTTAAAAGGATAGACCACCTTAGAAGTTTCATTCTGCAGCATAAAACCCCAAAGCCCCTAGTTTTTTTTTAGCATTTCTTACTGAAAACAAATTACAAAAAACTCCAAACTCCAAATAATTATTGCATTTGTATTATCCTCCACAGTTGGTGATTAATATGGGGTTTCTGCAGGTCTTAAAAAACGTCTGTAGACTAATCATGACATTTTATTTGGATCTGAAAGTCTGTAAAGTTGTGGTATTAAATGTCACATACACTGCAAAAACAAATATGTTCCTTATTGTTTCTCTTGTTTTCACTACCAATATCTAAACATCCTTAACTCAAGATACATTTACCTGAGGTGCAAAATGAGGATTAAAATCTTTTGTCTTAGAAACTGAACCAAAGTGTGTAAGTTTGTGCTTAAACAAAAACAAATAGCAACTTGTTTTCATGTTTCTCAGCCAGCCCACTGACAGATTTTGCTCTTGATTTATTTATAAGCTTACTACATTTGATCATTTTAACTTCTTATATTATTTTGCTTCTCAATTATGTATTTTGATTTTAGAATTCTTAGACATTCATATTGAAAACAAACTATTGCTTTGTAAAATGAATTAAAAAGTAATGGAAAAATTGTGTATTTTTAAACTGTATTTAACTTAAACAGAAATGTTTGTAATTCAACCTATTGTGTTCTCTCTCTCTAGTCATTTACATTTAGAAAACTTTAATACATATTGAGTTCCCTTTCATTAATTTCTTAAAGGTTTGTTACATGGTTTTAAAGGGATGTTTATTTGATTCATGTGCTATATTTATTTTCAAATTTGATGTAAATGAAAAAATTACAATTATAAACCTCTCCTGCTGTATGTACAGAATATTTCACATTTATGACCTTTATTTTACCGGTGCAGACAGTGCATGGGCTAATCTGATAATGATGGTGATCATGATTTGTCCTATAAATATGCTTTTTGTTTCATTGTTGTCTAGGGTTCTGTGGCCAATAAGTTTTATGTTCACAATGACATCTTCCGATATGAGGATGAGGTCTTTGGTGACTCTGAGGCGGAGCTTGATGAAGGTTAGTTGATAATTAAAGATTATTGCAAACATACAGATCATACATTCAGCATCTATAAAAAGACTGATGCTTCTCATACTTAAAAGTATTAGCAGTGTATATCTTGCCATTGGTATTGTTCTAAATCTGTTATGCTTGGAATCGTTTTCTTTACTTTTACAGTCTACGTATTAAGTTGGCTTACTATTTAAACATTATTATAATTATTATTCTGAGCCAAATTTCGACACGTATCTCCTAGAGGAGAGCTCCTTCCATCCTGGAGGGCCTGTGTCCTACACACTTTAGCTCCAACCCTCAAACACACCTGAAGAAGCTAATTAATGTCTTCTAGATCACTAGAAAGCTACAGTACCAAAGTTGCCCACCCCTGTCCTAGAGCTTTAAACCACCAGCTCTTCAGACTGGTCTGACTATATCTTTTAAGACTTATCCGACTTATGAATTTCCCAAGAAATCCCATAGACTCAGAAGAGCCAAGACTCGGCCATCTCCAACTGTCAAACATTCAAATCTAATCACCGGCAGCCAATTAGACTCAATCAGACTTCCCTTCTGTGTACTATTTCTAATCAATTTAAACTTTAATCTTCTACTCTATCTAGTGCTAATCATGCAAACAACATGCTACTAACATGCTAATCATGCTAAACCATTTGTAAATTTTAAATGTATTGTTAAACTAGTACATATGTGTATTTAAATGTCTGATACATAAAATATACATATGTTTAAGAACATTGCATAGTTGTGATATGACAAGCAAAGTGCATGTCTCTCTGGCTCAGCGCCAGCCCTGTTTGAATTTGGCATTTATGCGATGTTACAGAATGTTCAAAATCCCATATGTGGGACTGTACTCCTCAACAGGTTAAATGGTATATCAATAAGTTGACTTATTTTTTTTAAGCCAACTTAATGGTGTTAGAAACACGCTGATAATGTTAAATTGCATATTAATAACTAGCTTAGCATGCTAACAACATTCTAGTAACATCCTATCCATGCTATAATCACTAATTATATTTTGTGTTGTTTTGCCTAGCAACTAGCAGTTAAATTTGCAATATTTCAAACATCACCTCTGCGTTTGAGCTAAAATCCTAATATTTGAATGAAAATCCCCATGTGGAGACATCTGGAACAGATTCACTTCAAGTACTCAAAAGTCCATCTTTGAAAATGTTGTTGTTTTAGAGCTAGAGGAATGTTTCAAAGCAACAGGATGGTACTTTATCATTTAGATGTTTTTTAATATATTTTTTTAACGTATTATGCCGGGACAGAGTCTGAAGAAGAAACCGATGAGCCAGAAGACAGGCAACCATCACCCGAACCCCTCCAGGACAGCCCCAGTAATGCAAACTGCTATGAACCCCATCCTGTGAGGTAACTCACATTTGAATTGGAACTTAAAAAGAAAGCTTACTGTAATGTTCTAGAATTTTATAGATTTCTTGTTCTGATATGACACTGTTAAGTTCCTGCTTTCCATTTTATAAATATAAATAACTTTATCTCTTTCTCTTTCACCTTCAGCTGTAACAATGGTGTGGAAGAAGCTAATGAGGAAGCAGTTATGGAACTAGAGCCTGAGGTTGCCCCAGAACCCAAGACAGAGGAGCCGAAGCTCAAGGCAGAGGAGAAGGTTGTAGAGGAGTTTGAGGAAAAGGCACCGTCTCCTGTTCCTATGGAATCGCCACCTAACATACAAGAACCACCCAAAGTAAAGTTGGATTTTACTTTTTTTTTTTTTTTTTTTTTTACATTTACAATTAGTCATTTAGTATCCAAAGCAAGGTTTAATTATTACTTTTATTTTATTATTATTATTTAATTATATCTTTATTATTATTATTATTATTATTATTATTTTTTAAAGGAAAAAAAGGAACCATATAGATAAAATATATTTAAGAATAGAGAGTGCTAGGGTTAGAGGGTCAAATGCAATAAATCAATCACTTTTATTTATATAGCGCTTTTAACAATACAGATTGTAGCAAAGCACTGAACATTATCAAATAGGAGAACAGAGTAATAGTAATGTATAATGATGAGATTAAACTATTTAATTATTAAATGCAGACACAGTCTCTGTAATCAAATGGTGATAATCACTAGAAATCAGGTGTCAACTAAGCAAACCAGAGGCAACAGCGGCAAGGAACCAAAACCCCATCGATGAGAGAATGGAGAAAATAAACCTTGGGAGAAACCAGACTTGGTTGGGGCCAGTTCTCCTCTGGCCGGACGCCCAGCTCCTAATTTCCAGTTCAATTTTAAATGCATGTCAGCTCATCTAGGTGTCTCTCCGATGAAGATCAACTCTTTGTGTTTTTGGAAGAGATGTGTTTTTAGCTGTTTCTTGAAGATAGCTAAGGACTCAGCTGCTCGGATTGAGTCGGCAGGTCATTCCACCAGCAGGGAAAAGTCTTTAAAAGATAGCATCTTTGGGATAGCAGTACAATGCACTGTTCACTTGCAGAACACAAGCTTCTAGAGGGCACATAGGTCTGAAGTAATATATATATATGGGTGAAGGGGTGCAGAACCAGAGGTGCCTTGAATTTTATGCAAGCAGCTATTGTTATCCAGTGCAAACTGATAAATGTGTGAAGTGTTATCATCATTTTGGCTCATTAAAAATTAATCTTGAGGCCTTAAATAGTTAATTAATCTTGAAGACTTAATAGTAAAGATTTGATGGAACTTGTTGGAAGACCTGCTAAGTTCTTTAATGCCATTAATGCATTAACTATTGTAAGTTATTGTTAACCCATGTTAAAAAATTGGAGTTAATTTGTGAAATATTCTGACTATTTCATAATTATATATATATATATATATATATATATAAGTTAAACAAATTATAAAAGAGCTTGAATGATGCTGTTATACTTTATTTTTAAGTCCAGTATAATTTGTTCACTGGTAAGTATTTAAAGTTGTTGTTGTTGTTTTTCTAGATTGTGAAAAATGTTATTTTTTATAAATAATAGTTCAGTTATGTATATCTTGTTTTTTTTTTTTTATTATCATATTCAGACTTCATCTTGGGCTTCTGTGACCAGTAAAAATTTGCCTCTTGCTGGGACTGTTCCATCCTCTGGAGCTCAACCACATGTTGTTAAAGCACCAAACACACAGGTAAGTACTTATGAATACATAAGTATAAATGGATACATAATATCTTTCTCATTTTACCACAATGCTGTTGCCTCAAAGTTCCCTCAACTATTCCTCATGTACACGCTTTCTTGATTTTTAATGTTTTCAGACTAGAGTTGACACCAAGCCAGAGGTATCATCAGCTGCAATCCGTTCACGTGACCAGCGTATCCGTGACAGACCTTCAGTTACCTTGAGAGGGCCTAGACCTGGTGTGGATCTAGAATACTTTCAACTTTCCAAATACTTTCAGATTTCTTGTACATTTTTTTAATTACATGTAACTTTCATTTGTTATTAATCTTTCAGAACTTTTTAAAAACAATTTTCCACTTTCCACTTTTTTTTTTTTTTTTTTTTTTTTTCCCCACTATATCAATAGATGGCGTCTCATCCTCTGACCCCCAAACTGGAAAGCCACACTTCAGCTTTGTGAATAAAGGTAAATATGTCCTCCCATTGTTAGTAGAGCTGTTTTTTTGGACAGTTATGCTATGAATTGATATAGAAAGGTTAAGGTTGTTGGTACTTGCATAGCCACAGCAGATGAAATCTTGTGTGTTGCTTAGGAAGGGGAGATGAGTCAAGTGAAATGGACAGCAGAAGGGTTGTCAGGTATCCAGACAGTCATCAGCTGTTTGTTGGAAATCTCCCTCATGACATTGATGAGATTGAACTCAAGGACTTCTTTATGAGTATGTTTTTATTTTATTAAAAAACATTTTTTAACGGTTGTGGTAACCATTGCATTAATCCATTCTCATATATATTAATCAAGCTTCTTCACATTGGCTTCTTATCTCTCCCATCAAGCATTTGGAAATGTTGTTGAGCTGCGAATCAACACCAAAGGCACTGGAGGAAAGATTCCCAACTTTGGATTTGTTGTCTTTGATGATTCTGAGCCGGTGCAAAGAATTTTAGGAGTTAAAGTAAGGAAAGCTTTTTTTTTTTTTTTTTTTTATAAATTACATTTAAAAGTATATTTTAGAAGCTTTTTTTCATGACCATTAGGTTTTAGACTAGTTTTGTTTTCCCCTTCTTATATCACTTATATTCAGTATATGAATAATAATTTTCTTTATATATATTTTTCTATCAAGTGAAATGGAACCTGTCTATTAAGTCTATAGTCATTTGGATTTCAGTGTCCTTTAGAAGTTGCCCAGACAAGGTCATTGGCGCCTGTTAGTGTGGCTAGCTGTAGGCGAGATGTTCAGTAGCCCAAGCTCTCATCTCTGAACATGTGTGGCTGTGTGACTGCAGGCTTGTCCTGTAATTACACAGACGTTTGTGAGGGGAGTATGTCCATGGGGCGAGTTGGTGCCTGAACCGGTATGCCCTCCCAGGCCTCTTTTACCCCTCTACCCCTGTCATAAATCAAAGGGCCAGCTGCCAGTGGCTCATTATCTGTGTAATTATCTCATCCTGCAGTCCTGCTTTATCTCTAAGACAGCCTGGGCCTCACTGCCCTTACTAGGTCCTTTCCCAGACAGACTGCATGAGCCCAGTTGCAAAGCCTCTGATCCTGCGCCTCTGCGTTACTGATATGTGTAATCATGTTTTTTAATTGCCATTTTAATGAGCTAATGACATGGCTACTGTTAGTGATAAATCCCACTAACATGAAAACTCAACAATGTTCTTGAGTTCCACAAAGTTAGATGCATATTTAAACTGTAATATTATGATTAAAAGACCTTCAAAAGGCATTTTAAGAAAGATGTTGGATATGGGGGCTGCTCTTTTATGTAGAGTGAAAATGGATGTGACTGAAGTCTGTGCATTTGCGTAATGGGATTTTGCTTCAATAAAATTTTAATACACTTTTTTTATATATAAAGCTTTTTCTAGACTTGTGAAGGTCAGTTGCTAAAAAATGGCTGGACTTCAGAGGACCATTAAACACCATCAAGCTAAGAAGGAAAGCTTATCTACTCACAAGTCTGCTTTCACAGCTTCGTTGTGTTTATTATCATGCTCTTGAAAACTATTCTAACACAAACTTTCAGGGAAAAGACTTAACTGTGGTGACATTGATGTAATGCCACCATGGTGTATTTTGTTTAAAGCCTTTAACTTCTGGAGATCGTATTTAGGCTTCAGAAAACTAGATTTTAACTTGCCTACAAAAATGCATCATCATTGCAGAACTTTGACATGATTGTAAGAAGGTGATAACATGGACACTGAGAGGGGCAAAGTTACCCAAAGATTCAGATTTCAGTGATTTAGATTTGTTACCCCGTTTACTCTTAAATATGTCATTACATTCTTGGAATTTGTTCTGTAATGCATGTTTTCCCTCACTTTATGTTCAGCATATTTTCCCCCGTGTCTTTATTTTTGGTCTTATGAAACAGTCCTCTTCCTTTACTTTGAAACATGTTTGTTTTGCAACAGTATATCTTTGCTTATTACCAGCAATAATAAACCCAAGCCCGGAGGCAGTGAACATATTGAGATTAGGAATGTTTGTCCTCTGCATTTTTGAGGGTTTGTCTCAGTGATGTTTTTGTGTGTTTAAAAGTGTGATTTCCTCTTTCTTGCTCTCTCTGAACATTATTGACTCTTACAGTGTCTTCCAAGAGCTTGTAAAAGCAGTAGAACGTACGCTTGTATGTTCAGGCAGGAACACTTGGTCCTCCATGCCTCGTTAGTCCCTGTGCTCTCTGCTGGTTGGCCAGTGTTGAGATCATATGCCATTATTGTATAGACATTCTTGCCTTCATAATCGGGGATAGCTGCTCCATGACCTTGCAAAAGATCTCAAGCAGTGTTGAGGTTTGGAACAAAGGGCCTGTTTGACTAATTGACTTGCAGTGCCATAGACGTGGCAGTTTTGTTTGAATGGAGTTCTGTCTCCAAGTGTCCAGCAAATGAGTCATTGAGCTGGTCGTGGAGGATGGATGGTTTGCAGTTTCCTTTGGGTTCACCGCACAGAGCAGTGCGGTGGACTAAGCCCACACAGAATTAACTTGGTATGATAAAGTCTTTTAGCTCATATTACACCCCAAAGTTAATATATATATTTTTATTTTTATATACATACACTATAGTTCAAAAGTTTTAGAACGGTAAGATATTTAATGTTTTTTAAAGATGTTCCTTCTGCTCATCAAGGCTGCATTTATTAGATTAAAAATCCAGACAAAAACTGTAATAATGTGAAATATTATTTCAATTTAAAATAACTGTTTTCTGTGTGAATATATTTTAAAATGTAATTTATTCC
>JAUYWG010000031.1:2944016-2961824 GCA_034779775.1 Enteromius afrohamiltoni
ATATATTCATTTATTTTTATATATATATATATATATATATATATATATATATATAACACACACACACACACACACACACACACATATAAACACTAAATATAGTAGACTAACATACTGTAGATAAATACATGACACACAAATCAATAGTTATTGATAATTTATTGAGTGATATAATATGCTATGTAAATATTGCTTTAAAATTGAATCAGTGCATCTTAATTTTTACATTTGATTTCTGTATGAATTTTGTTAAAGCACAGCAACTTTTGACCTCTCTATTCATAACAACACACTGATTCTTTAAAGAGAAAAACCATGAGAGGGAAAAAGAGAGTGGGTGTGAGAGAGAGAGAGAAAGAGAGATGCGCTGGACAGAAATCAATTTCAACATTCCCACCAGATCGGCGAATCAACTTAAATCTACTTTCAGGAGAATATTATCTGAAAAAACTTTATCAGCTTGCTATGCTATTTATTAGATATCACACTAAACAAATACTTATTAAGAAAAACAAACATATCTAGCGATCAGTTAATTTCATAAGAATGGGTTTTTTTTTTATTGATTCGTTTATAGGCCTGAAGTGTTGTGCATGCATACGTGCATCGGCCAGCCATCACAAAGGGAACTCTCTGATTGGTTCCTCCCTATCAGCTCTCAGAGCTAACAGACTGATAGATTTCAGAGGGATTCTATCATCTCTGATTGGTTTAAAGACAATGACACAGTCTCTCTGCAAGATGGTGGTTAGAAATGTGTCCATGAGTATATTTGGTCTACTCTCATGTCTTTAAATGGCATATTCAACAAAATGTTAAATGTCACCCAGTTTGATTCCTCTACAGTTTATAAATAAATTGACACAGTAAAAATTCATGTTACTGATAATGCATGGCTTTCTTGTTCTGTATTTTTAACTCTAAGGTTACCAAGGTTAATATGTGAATACATGTACATAAATTGCATCATTTACATATTAAAGTCGCATGTAAGTAATACACAAAAATATATTAGAAAAAAAAAAAAAAAAGATTCACATGTGTGGGTATTGTAATCAATTTTAATGATCAAAAACCAGTTTGGAAAACGGAAACTCAAGATCAGTAAAATGCAAATCAGCATGTGAAAGTCACCAGTGTTTGTGGTAATGAAACGCTCATTAAAGAGAGCAAAAGAAGTTAAGTTAAGCTGAGTTCAAGTCAGCCCTTTCACACTGCACTTGAACAACTGAGAAGTGAGAACACCAAAAAATTAACACGTACACAAAATATGGACAAGAATTCATGAACGGGAATAGAAATGAACACAGAATACTGCATACACACAAAGAGAAACAAACACACACAGAGTTACACATCCCGCATGGCTCGTGTGCTGACAGCAGAAGATTACGGTCCGTGGAACAGCTCAAACTGTTTGTCTTGTGCTACGCTGAAACTCAAACAAAACAGCATTGTGTCTGCAACTGCAGCACTGCCAGTACCACTATTATTACGCAGTTATTGTGCTGCGTGTGTGTGGAGGGAGAAATATTGATAGTGAGTGGACATGCATACACATCTTTAGAAACCAGATGTAAAAACACATATCTTTCTGTATTACCCAAAAGGAACTATTTATAGCCTAGAACAGCAAATGTTTTAACATGATTTTTAATTTCATATACTGAAAATAATACATTTTCCCACCTACCCTAAACGCTATTTGTAAGTACACAAAAATAAAAGTCACCTGGGCAAAAACGTAAAGTACAAAAGCTAGATTTTTGTAAAATAGTCCCTATTATTACCCTAGAGTTACATATTAGTATTTTGAAGTACATATAAAGCATACATATCAATACCTTTTGAAAGGGTAAATTTCAAATTTGGGTCACACTTTATATTAGGTGGCCTATGTACAATATATTTATTTAGTATATTGCATTGCGAAAAACCTTTTTTGCTGCTATCGAGGTGGGATATGGTTAAAGTTAAGGACAGGTTTGGTGGTATGAGTAGGTTTAAGGGTGGGTTAAGTTGTAAGGAATAACTTAACAGTGTAATTATATTTTTAAGAATACCTATCTGTAATTAATTTCTGTAATTAATTACATTTATAAGTACAATGTATGCAACATGTTTGTACACAATAATTTCTTTGTACAAAATGATGCATTTAAATTTAAGTGCATAATAGTTAAATTCACCTAATTTAAAGTGGGGACCAAATCTGCAATATTTAATAAAATATACATTTCTAATATAGAACACATTTATATTGATGTGCAGAATACTGACTGAGAATTGTTTTTATTTTATTATTGTCATCATCATCTTCACATAATCTTTCAGAAATGATTCTAATTTGCTGATTAGTTGGATTTTTATTTATTTCTTATTTTAAACCATGATGCATTTTTTTCAATATTCTTTGATAAGGAGAAAGTCTAAAAACACCCTTCGTTGAAAACTCTTTTCAAATATATCTTTACTGTCAGTTTAAATCCATTTAATGCAATTTAAAAACTTGTTTTAAAAACAAATTAAAAAAGGAGTTATTTCAAGACTTATTACATACATGATTTTGCTACTCATTTCATTCCACCAGTGCTGCCCCATATACCTAAAAAAACAAAAAAAAAATCTGCTCATAGTAAAATTTCCATTGCGATAAGGTTGTCTGAAGACGCACGTGTCACACGAGATACTTACAGTCCTTTCGATTTGAATATCACACGTTGCTCAACATTGATCCAATTGTCATTTGTACCATTCGACATCTTTAAAAATGATATTGTTACAGTCAACCGTCTAGTCGCTTGGACAAATCTGACTCTGGAGAGATTTATTATTATTGGTAGAGAATCTGTTGAGAAATATTTGCATTGTAGTATGAAGTTCAAACCTTTTCGTTTTGCGTCTCATCCGAGCTGGACCTGAAACATGGAGACTAGAGTCACGGCAAGATCTCAGAGTGCAGTGAGCGTGTGGGTGTCAGCCTACACTGATCACAGACCAGCAGTGAGTCACCAGCTCAGCCCCAAACGCAACTGATAACTGCAGTTATTACTACACCTCACCGAGCTGCACTGACACGGAGCGGCAGCCAAACTGCATACGGGGGCAGAGAGGCCTAGGACAAACACGCAAGCCCCTCAACCGAAGCCCACCATCAATCATTCTCGATAACTAATAAATGTCACTCTTTGCCGAAGCCCCAGTCTGGCGCCTCCACATACGCTCGCACATACAAACACATGCATACCACACAGACACAAGCAAACAATCTCGCACAAAAGTCAGCAAACAAACCCACGCATCCCATCTCCTCTGGAGCCCAGATGCTAGTTGCGCCTTCTAGAATATTTCCTAACTCCTGTGGACAAACCTCTGGCTTCTTCTGGAGAGAATTTGTGTTTCCTAACCTGTTGCTAACAGAACTAGAGAACGACAAAAGAGAAAGAAAGAGAGGATGCACTTAGTCCTCCTACAGACACAGGATGTGCAGCAGGAAATTCAATGGAAGTCATATTCACACACTCCTGTTCACTTCCTGCATCAAGGTTACAATTCCATTTCCTCTAGCATTTGCATTTCTGACCCTTTAATCAACTGCATGCATGACTTGTGTAGTTAAAATGCTTTCTCCATTAACACGAGGCATGAACAGATGAATAAAACGGCATCCGCACCCACGAAGTGACTAAGCGCGTGTCATTGAGTCTTTACAGTCAGCATTTCTAAAGAAAGACATTGTCCTCCTCCTTCTCTCCGCCTACATGCTGCACCTCACTCTGGCATGGCCTGAGCCATAGACTTATAATTACTAGATGGCTCAACCCCACTCATGTCCGTCTCACCACATCCTAGCAGATGGGCCCCAGATTTCAGGCTCCGAATGGGTTGTTTCTGGGCCACAGTGAGCTCGCAGGCCATTTGCTTTTGTATTTGCCGGAAGGGTGGACATTTTGGTCATTTTATTTGAACACTCAGGTAATAGTTAAAATCAGCTTTTAAGTTGCTTTCTGTCAAAATAGATGTTAACTGGTGCATTGTTTTAAACTTAAAATAAATGTCTGTTTAAACGCACAAGAAATGTTTTTAACAAAAAGTACATAACCAAAAAATACAAACAAAAAGACATGTATAAACATTCATATTTTTGTTTTATAAAACACACACAGACACACACACATATATAATTAACAACAAAAGAATACAAAATAAAATAAAAATATTAAAAAGAATTATGAAATTATGAATTTATACAAATATTAAAATTACAACAAAATATACAAAATACGAAAGCATTAAAAACTGAAGAAAAACTAAATAAATAAATGCAAAAAAAAAATGTTTTCTAAAATATTACAATATTTAATCATTTATTACAATAATTATTATTAAGAATTATAATTATTATAAGAAATTTAAATAAAAAAACAAATACAAACACACAAAAAGTAAACAAAATCATTAAAAAATATATATTAAATGTAAAAAAAGAATCAAATAAAAACAATAGAATATAAAATAATTCAAAAATAAAGAATAAAATTAAGTAAAACAACACAAAACAAAGCAAAGAAAAGTATAAAATAAAAATAAATTCACAAAATAAAATAAAAAAAGAATAGAATATAAAAGAATGAAAAAATAAACAATAGAACTAAACGAAAAAATATAAAGCAAAACAAAATGAATCAAAACATTCTTAATTCCTGATCAATTATTCCAGTCACTTCTTCATTCTGGAACTCACACCCATTCCCAATTTCCAGCAATAAACTGGAAAAAGGAGATCAAACAGGAAAAGGCGTCACTCATAAGTGAGGATTTTCCCTTACTGCACAATGTTGCACCTGGAAGCTGTGGTGAGTAAAACCACAGCCAGGAATAGCTTGACATACACCAGCACTATAAATTCCCTCTGTATGTATGATCCTGAAACTGAAGGCATTACATTATCAGTCTGGATGAAGAAAGGGGGACTACCTTAATTTGTCAGAGTGAAAGCATGGATCTGTCAGGACACTGGAGAGCGCTTGTCAGCGAGTATAACTGGTTATTCTGGGTGATCCCCGAGTTTGATCATAGTGTGGGAATGGCTCAGCTTTGAGTAAGTAAGAGCTCCGCAGAACTCTCACGCTGAAGGGAGACTCCATCATACCTTCCTCCTGTGTCACTCGCTCCATGACTAACTCACAGACGTGAGTAAAACACCCCTTTTTCTCTATAGCTCAGGCCCCCACACGCTCGCTCAGCCCTGCTCTTTCTTGTTCTCTTTCTGGGCCCATTTCCTGTGCAGATGGCGTAGGTTAATAAATAGATTGATAAAAGATGTACATTATTGATTCCTGAAGGAAATCTCTGTGCAAGAGCAGCAATAATGCTGAACAAACAACCAACACAATAAAAAATACACAGTGGGGCTCTATAAAAAGTTTTTTTTTCTTGCTGGCTTGGTCAAAAACAGTGGACTCATTTAGTCATTTGTAAATTTCCTGTAATTGGTGTACACTAAACATTTCACAAACAACTGTGCTGGAAAACGATGTGAAATGGAAATGTATTTATAATTTTCAAGAGGGATGTGTTAAACTACACAGCACATGTTAAGAAATATCTCATGTTTATTTATTTTTAAATGTAGATCAAATTCATTCTTGATTTCTAACACATTATAACTGATGCCTCACAAATCATTATAGGGCCACTTGACTTGGCAAAAATCATAAATCACAATAACTTTGGACTATATTAAGTTCTTGACTTTGAAAATCGTGAATTTACTAAACTTAAAAAAATAAAATTAAAAACGTTTCCTTAAAAACTCCATATATAACTCAACTGAAAATCCAAAAATAAAAAATGTAAAATAAATTGGAATTTAACTGATCAATGTAAAATATTAGTAAAATAAATAAAATGTAAAGTAAAATAATAACAAACAAAATTAATGGGGAAAAAAATGAAATCCAACCTCAGACTTCTGACATGCCTCTTTTTTTCTAACTAGCTTAGTTAGTGAGTAACAAGTTAATATAACCTTTATCATATATTTAAAAGCACACATTTTTAACTACATAGCAAATTCGCAATAAAAACGTTCAACATTCTGCCATTTTTAATAATGCACACTTGCAAATTTATAGCTGCAACGTGCATTATAAGTCCCCAATGCCAAGAAATACATTAAACCCTCAACTGCTCCCAAAGGCTACACTTGCACCCCTCTGTGCACTGTCCATGTTCTCAAACACTCCTTGAGAAGCAGATGGTTTGCAAAGTTTCTTAATGAAGAACATTCTAGATTGTTTACAACTATCTGCATCTGTATGCAGTCAATTAACTTAGTTTGTAAAATCCCAGGAAACTGGATCAGTGCTCCGTCCCATCCCAATCCTAAGTTCCTCTGTGCTAATCAACAGCATGTTACAGATGGGGTCCATAAACATTAAGTTGTAAATAACTCAGAATATGCCATTAAATGATCGTTTATGCTGCTTTTCGTATCCCAGCAGTCAAAGAATGTCAGGTTGTTATTTCATAACCTTGTCTTGTTGCCTTAATCTAATGTGTGTTGGAACAAGCACCTGGTCTACATCGTAATGAAATGAAACAGTGAGTATAACCTTGAAACCATATGTGAAGATTCAAACTTTTCGATAAAATGTTGTTGTCCCGTGTGGGTATTAGGAGGATATCCTGGAGAAGATATTTCAACCTTCTCTTCCAGAACACCACAAAGCCGCATTGTTTCATTTCCTGTAATATTGAGGTATTATGAAAGCTGCGTCTCTTTAACAAAACAGAAACATTACTCCCATACTCACCACCGGCTCTGAGCTTCGGTGGTCTCCTCAAACATCAGCCTAAACTGACCTTTTTTTTTTTTCAGTTTTGAGCAACCCGAAATGCCATTTCTGAATCAGCGGAACATTACAGTTAGTTCACAGCGACAAACAGGAAAAAGAGATCTAAGATTAGCTTTACGATGATCAGCTTTCTGAAACAAGCTACGAACCTAACGACAAAGTCAAGCCAACACCAGCAGGAAGCACAGTGACATCATAGCCCTGTGAAGGACACTGCTTGACGGTCACTTCCTGTTTGAGTAGCTTTACACACAGTGATAAGACTGACACACATGAGCACATAGTAGATACTGAACAAAATTACTGGCAGGAAACGATAAGGGTAAGCTATGAAATATAAACAATTTATTTACTAGTTGCCTGAAGCTTAACTCTTATTCTCAGCCTAGCTTTACAATGTAAAGTCCAAACAAATGCAGTAAACACAAAGAGAACAATATCTATGGTCGGGCAACATCCTGCTTCCTGGTGCAGCACTACAGAGCTGAGCAGATTGAGTGGCGATTGCTTTAGGAAGCTGCGGCGGCACGGCTGTCAGATCAGCCATAAGAGGTAAAAACTTAGCGGAACAGCTGGACAGATTTCCCATGATCTTGTGCGTAGATATCGCCTGCTCAGAGAAGCATAAGACATCATGCACGCCACACCAGACGGAGCTTTTCTAAAAGTCCATGCCTCTAGGTGAATATTTGACCATTTTTGTGAGATTGTTCTTCCGTCTGATGTAACCTAAAATGAAAATAAACAAACAAAAAAAACACAAAAAAGTACAAACAAAAAATAACACTCAAAAAACAACAAAAACAAACCCTCTGTTTCTATGCAGTATGCAATAAAACAAGGCTGGTATTGGTTGTTTGGTCTGGTTCTTAGAGGACTGGTGCTTATGAAAGAGTGATGAGTTTGTTTCTCCACATCTCTTGTTTCACAAATCTGTTCATGGGCTCAAAGAGGATGCTGCTTCCGGGACGGAGCTGATCGATACTGGTTTCAGTTGAGGAAGGTTGTTGGAGGATCTAACCTGCCTTATCAGTGTAAGTGCAGGTCTGAGCATTTAGAGAAAAAACACACACACACACACACACACACACACCCTCAGACACTCGCACTGCGAATATGTCCAAGTACTTAACCGTGGTGTTTTAATTAAGGAAATGTCTGAGATATCCAAGAGTTTCATTACTCTAATTAAAAAAGATGCTTAAAAGTTGTTAATGTACTAACAAAGTGGTCTTTCTGTTATCTTAAGAGACATCACTTAAAACACGAGCACTTGTTTTCTGAGCGCGTGCACACCTCTCTCTGCATCTGATCTGCTCAGCGAGAGACTGAAAGGAGCAGGGCTTTCAGTTAAAATATGTATTATGTTGCTTCTAACTCTATTTTACATGCAAATATAGCGAAAATCACAGCATAGCCATTGTCTATATTGTATGTGCATTTGAATTTAACAGACAACGGTTTGATTATAAATCAGGATATTAATCCAGATTAACATCTTGTAAAGTTAGTAGGCCTAATAACGGGGTGCACTCACTATTTCATGTTTTTCTGACAACAGAAATCATTCAATATACCAAAGAAAACAGTTATATTGAGAATTTGGCTGCATTAAAATACATTATGTGGCTACAGAGAAGCAAGATAATATGACTGACGTAATGAATATGCAAATTGACATATGACATCATCTAGCGACTTTTCAAGCTGGATTTAGCTACTTTCAATTGAAAAAAGTTGGCAACACTGCAGGCGAGAAAAGTTCGAGCACAGGAATGATCACTTGTGAGTGCTTGAATTGGACATCGTCTAACGACCCAACCCTAGCGGTTGCTAGGTGATTTTTTTCTGAATCACAAAGAGTTTAACCGGTCATCATATGTTTAAGAGCAACGGATAACTGATACAACCGCACACTTTAGAAACATCTCTCATATCCCACGTTGAGTGACACATCTACTGGTTTGAGTGACAGACAGGAGGCAACCGATCCCAGAGGGCCTAATAAAGCCTGACAGTTTAAACAGGCTTTCACGCTGAGGTAGCGAGTCGGTCATAGTGCTGTGGGTAGTTTCAGGGCCATGTTATGCTGAGTTGAGTCTACAAGAGGTTTCTGATCAGAGAAAGAAAAAGAAGCCGTTGCCAGCTCAGAGTTTCCATCCTGTGCACATCAACAGCACAAAGTACAGCTCGACTGAAACGTTTATGTGGTCCCTCTGATGAGGTCACCGCTTTTACGGCGGGAAGAGACAAAAGGCATTCAGAGCTCTGGCAGGTGTTCTTCTGTGGCTGCTTTAAAACTACAAGCCTGAGGTTTTATCGTAACGCATGCAGACAAATGTTTCATTGAAATCAACTGGATGTATGGTGAAAGCTATGAGAGTCGGAGGGAAAGAAGCCTCAAAGTTTTATTTGATGAAAAAACAGAAATACTGTGAAATATCATTACAGCTTAAAATAACTTATAACATACCTTAAATGTAATTAATTACTCTAAAAGCAAAGCAGTTTTCTACAGTTTTTCATCAATTTCACATGAGCATTCAGAATAGCAATATGCTGATTTACTGCCCAAGATACATTGCTTAATGCTTATCACATTTTTACAGGATTTCTAATGAATATTAAGTTAAGACAGAACTGCATTTATTCTAAAATGGAACAATTATAAATGGCTTTACTGTCAATCAATCAATTGCAATCAAACGCAATCAATGCATCCTTGCTGAACAAAACTATTTATTTCTTTCAAAAAAAACAATGTTTTGGGTATAAGGATGTTTTCCGTATGTATTTAGCATGTTTAAGTGCTTTGGCTCAGATTTGTTTGTTCACAGTCTGCCTTCTGGGATTTCATTCTCAACAGCAGTGGATGGCGACTGGGGCTCAGATGGCCTGCTGTGTGTATGCGTGCGTATGTGTGTGTGTTTCAGAGTATATGAGGAGAAAACAGAGAGAGGCAAACACATCACAATAAATCAAGCATGTCAGCCAGACTCCCAAAAGACCAGCACCACATAGACACAAAAACGCAACACAGTCCCATACGTACCCGTTAAACCTCACTAGACAAATCCACACTCCCTCTCCGAACTGGACACACACACCCTACTCCCCAAGTACCTTACTGGAAACAAGGCAGGTTTCTGTTCTTTAAAGCACACATTTGCCGGGATGGACCTAACCCAGAGCTCAGACGGGACACTGCTATGTAGGGCAAACATGGGAACAAAAGGCCTGTTCTCTCATCTCGCGCTCCTCTCTTGCTCTACAAGACACCTAACCACTTGAGACGCAGCTGTCGAGACTACTATTGATTTGCTGCTGGGTTGATTTGAATTCATCCTGAAGTTCCACCTGCTGCCCGCACCATCCGCTAAGGGAAAAAAAAAAATCAGCACCAACAAACACTTGCAGTCACTTAGTCGACAAGAAGCTGTCACAAATGGGGCTCTGGTTTCAGAGAAACACATTTTCACGGCTGTGGAAAGTGTGACACCCACTCAGTTCACGAGTTAGACAGTGCCCTGTGACACCTGAGACGCAGAACTTAAAGGCTGAGAGGTAAAGATGGAGAAAACAAACACAATATTAGAAGAGGCGAGCAGATGTGCTGACATTTAAAACCACCAACAGAGATACAACTGAAACCTCAAAAGCTGATAATTCATTAGATGTTCATTTGAGGAGGCGTCCCGTCTAAGCTTTTCCAGATGAGATCAGAGAAGGTTGAACCCCCAAATTTAAGGGGGCTGGGGCACAAAGAGACTATTGTCATTCATGCAGACAATAGGGTGATGTGCGTTTTAAGGGTGGGGGGTATTATATCTGAAATCAGCTCATTGCATTATAATAAGTATAGAAATATTCTCTACATAAGCACACAGACACAAAAGCTTGGTCTCATTTACCCCCCCAAAAAAAGAAACAAAAACAACAACTAAATATTCAATACTGAATAATAATAATAATAATTATAATCATTGGATGGTTATTATTTACAGTTATAGCTAGCAAGCTTCCTCCTTGTCTTCCTCCTTGAGTTTTCCTCCAGATGACTGAAAAGAGGGTTAAAAGGCACAGAACAGAATCTGAGTGAGCAAAAATAATAACGGAAACCTGCACTCAATACCACTGATTTGCAGCATAAAGATTGGGTTGCAGAAAGTGTCCTGTCTTGAGAGTGTGTTTGTGTTTGCCCTTCCTCTGGAGGTCACATATCCCATCGTCTTTTCTTTCCGGTGCTCAGCCTAGATTTCTGACAACCCACTTACTTTAAGATCTGGATAAGTGTTGGGGTCTTCAGAATTCCCATCCACAGAACATAGGCACTACATTTATTCTTGGATACTCAGTCTTTGCCAATTAAGGCCCATTCAAAGCTGTATACAGTGGTATCACCCAAATCTAAGGCTCGGAATCGGTCCGTGACTTCCTCATTAATGAAGCTTTTTCCATCATTAGCCGGGCACCAGATGAACCTCATCATCACACTGCAGAGCAGACGGTGCGGTAACCGAGGCGTGTTGGGGTGGGGGAGTTGGGATGTGCTGTGCCATCTGATTGGTGGTAGACTGAGTGCTGCTAATTGAGCTTTTACCCAAATGCAGACCTCCGCTCATTAATCACAGTCCCGGGCCTACATTTGACAAGGCAATTTAAGAGAAATAAACACAAACATGATCGAAATAACAGGAGGACTTAATTGAGCCTCCAATGCAGGACAAACATGTTACACAACACAAGGAAAAAGAGCGGGGAAACATGAAAGAGTGACCAGAGAGCGGGGAGACCCCCTAATTGAGTAGAACATCTGGCTCTGTTCCACCGTTATTTGGCTGTTTGAACTTCATTGTTCCTGTGTGTGATGGATGCAGCTGGAGAAGGTTGAGTTTGGGGGATGGAGAGGGGCCCATTTGGTCTGCAGGCTCAGAGATGAGAGGAGAATATATTTTCCTTTCATTCTCCATGGGAGGGCATTCACTTACTCTCTAAATAACTCCAATTAACTCCCGTCAAGGGGTGACATGTCATGCTGCAGTCCATCATGTGTCATGTGCCCAGGTCTGGCTCGCATTGCAGTCAATAATGACTTTTTTTTCTTTCTTTTTTTTTTTTTTACATATATGAAGTATAACAAAGTGTGAGGTTGTGCTATGTTAAAACTAGGGATACACCAATATCAAATCATCCAACATTAAAATTACAAGAAATATATTTTTGAGCAGAAAATCAGTACCAGTAATAATTTCTGAAGGCTCATAGGAACTGTTCTTATGTCAAAGCTGAGTTTTCAGCATTTATTTTAAATGGTAATAATAATACTGATATTATAAATATAATTTCTTATCTTTACCAAACACAAACATTTTAAATATCTAAAATATTAGACAAAATATCTAATATTGATCAATATGGCATCAATATATGGTGCATCCCTAAATTAAAATGGTTTTAAAGAAATTATACAATTTATTTTATTATTCAAACTTACTAAATGCCACAGTTCAACACGATATAGTCCATGACAATAAAAAGAAAATGGTCATTCCAATCAGGTTTAGAATGATTTTATAATGATTCAATGCCTTGTTTAAAAAGACACAGCGAGAGCCTGAAAGATAATGCAATTATTACTTTGGATAAGAGAAATAATCTGCTGCTGAAATGTCTTTCTGACCAGAATCTATTGGAGAATGGGCAATTGCGTTCATCCACCAAACAAGCCAACCTATAATTAGTTCCTCCTAGGGAAGAATAAGTCGCTGAACATTAACTTCTGCTTGCACAGTAAAAAATAACATAAGTTAACCTTATAAGAGATGCTCTCTGCACTGTGCTCACTCAAGGTTAAAGGAAACGAGGCAGGTCGGTCTCTCAGTTCCTCTACCTAGCAGTTTCAAATCCACATCTCCGTTTCCATCAAGGTCTGCACTTTCACTTCAGCTTTTTATCACCGGCTCAGACGACGTCTTGAGATAAAGCTACATCAGTGACCTTTCCCATCAAATCTGCTGTTGCGTTAGCAATCTGTTTCAGCACAGCATTCACTCCAAGCATCATCCCGTGAAGTTCGTGTTGATCCTGTTCTGTTTACTCACAGCAGATGGTAACGGGCTCCAAAAAAAGTCTAGAGCATTGTGTTTATTCATAGTGAGTGTTGTGGAACATCCGCCTGGAGAGCGTAGTAGCTTGTGGTCAAACATGAATTAAGGATGGTTATTTAGTGAGGGTGGTAAACATCCTGTGCTTTAAGGAACCATTCCAAACATCATGGTGCTAACGCCTACACTGTTTAACAGGTGTGATAGGTGCAAGCTGGGAAGAAAGTTTTTGCACACTTGCGGAAAACAAAAACTTCCCCTAATGTTCCGTAGCCGTTAAGCGGCTTTAAACCGAGCAAGCTGAGTAAAGAGATTTAAACATACTGCACTCCCCTTTTCAGAGGGGAATTAGCTCTCTTGAAGGGCTCTCAGAGCTTTAAAAAAATGTTGACGCCGCTGAAAGAGGTAGAGTAAGGAATGGGGTTAATACACTGTGATTTCAAAGTCAGTGTGAATGCAAAACAGCTCCCTGGACCGTCCCCACTGTTTGTGGCCTGCTTAAAGGCCAAACCTCAGAGATATTTTCTTCTGCGAGTTTGAGAACAGTACATATCTATCGCTGTTGAACGCAGTCTCTCTGTCAACTGCTCACACCTCAAACCACAGGAACATTAAAACATCTGCCAATCTTCTCATTATGCATGAAGACTGAGAAGCAAGCACGTCAATGAGGCCAGGTCTGAGTTCAGCGTGTACAGCATGTCTCCACAATGCTTTCCATCTCTGTCACCAAAAAAGACACTGAGGAGATTACAGCACAAGAGATCCAACACTGCAGCCTGAGACACAGCAAAGCTTGCCAATCTCCACTAGATTCAATACATCCGGCCCATTCATCCCTGTTCCAGACCACTGTTTTGTCCGCCTTTTAACGTCAATACTAATAGATAGTAATGCATTTAGATCTTTCCAGTAAAAGGAGAAACTCAGAACCTCAGCGATCCTCTGATAGTTTTCATACAGGATTGGCATTGCTAGGAAACAGTACACAATTTGAAAATGGGTATTTGTATCATCACTGCGACAAAACTGTTGTTAAAAAATGCAGTTAATAAAAAAAAAAGACCGACCACATTTGTTTTTTTCCACTGGTCAATCAGTGGCTTTATGGTTAATTTTTTTCTTTTTCTGTTGTTGTTGTAATTTGCCCACAGCTGTGCAACAATATAAACACAGAAAAATAGTAACATAGACTGAACAATTAAATAGTGTAGTTATAAAAAAAGGCAGAGTATAATAAAAAAAAGAATGTGCTTCAAAAGGAGTTAAAAAAAGTTTGCTTTTAAAGCTTTTCAAGCATTTAAAGTTCCAAAAAATAAAAAAATAAAATAAAGTTTGCACTGCATATTTGTGAAATAAGTCACAAAGATACACCATAACTATACATTATACCATAACATAAATATAAGTTATTTATGTACTATTTTGTCCTCCACAAACTGTGTAACATTGCATGGCAGAGATGATATTTATGGCAGGAGGGTGCTGGGGGAGAGACAGAAAAAGAGAGTCCCATTGTTGGTCTCAGGAGCTGCAGTATAATTACTATAGCACATGCGGGGCCTCTATGAAGATGCCTGGCTGCAGGCCGGGGACCAGCTTTCTGTACTGATGTCTCCCCGCAGCCCCACTGCACTATGAATGAACTCTCCTCGCTTTTCCACATGGCTCTTTCTACCGTTTCCCTGCCTCTTCTGTCCTTCCTCGACATCTCATTCAGAGAGTCATACACACATTTATTCCAATGTATTATATATATATATATATATATATATATATACATACATATACACACACACATAAACACACACACACACTACTGTTCAGAAGTTTTAGAACAGTATGTTTTTTTTCTTCTGCTCATCAAGGCTGCATTTATTACATTAAAAATCCAGAAACAACTGTAATATTGTGAAATATTATTTCAATTTGAAATAACTGTTTTCTGTGTGAATATATTTTAAAATGTAATGTATTCCTGTGATACAAAGCATCATTACTCCATTCTTCAGAGTCACTTTCAGACCTTCAGAAATCATTCTAATATGCTGATGTTTTATTATCAGTGTATTAACAGTTGAGCTGCTTAATAGTTGTTTTAGGATTCTGTGATCATTAAAATATTAAAAAGATAAGCATTCATTCAAATAATGTTCAAAACTACTGTTACAGCAGTTGTTACACTACTGTTTAAAAGTTTGGGATCAGGACATTTTTATTCTTTCTTCTTTGAAAGAAATAATACTTTTATTAACAAAGGATCTATTAAATGAACAAAAAAGTCACAGCATAGATTTACATTTTAGAAATGTTTTATATTTGGTAAAAAATTATGTTGTTTTTTACTTGTACTTTTTTACTTGTACATTAAAGACTCCTGAGGGAAATAAAAAATAAATAAATAAAATCACAGGTTCCAAAAAATATATTTGGCAGGCCAACTGTTTCCAACATTGACAATTCTAGTAATAAATCAGGTTTTTTGCATGATTTCTGAAAGGATCGTGTGACACTGGAGACCGGAGTAATGATGCTTTGTATCGCAGGAATAAATTACATTTTAAAATATATTCACACAGAAAAGTTATTTTAAATTGAAATAATATTTCACAATATTACCTTTTTTCTGGATTTTTAATTTAGTAAATGCAGCCTTGATGAGAAAAGAAACATCTTTAAAAACCATTAAATATTTTACTGTTCTAAAACTTTTGAAAGGTAGTGTATATGTTAGTAACTGTAGTCAGTTTTATTATTATTATTGTTACCTAAAACTACAACTATATAAATAATTATAATTATTTGTAATAAAATATTCAATAAATACCCCCCCCATTTTTTTAAACTTATCATCATAAATGGGAAAACTGTTTACTGATATGTAACATTCTTCTTATTTAGTTTTACTGTTCTTTGTATGTAAAGTTATTGAGTGTTATTGAGAGAATTTTTTTGACCCATCTCCATTTCATTTGTGATTTAGCCGATCATGTTCCGTGGTGAGGTGCGTCTGAACGTGGAGGAGAAAAAGACGAGGGCGATGCGTGAGCGGGAAACTCGTAGTGGAGGAGAAGATCGGCGGGACGCAAGGCGTAGTGACCGTGGTCCAGGTGGGCCGCGTGGCATTGCCGGAAGCAGCATGATGCGAGACCGTGATGGCAGAGGCCCACCTTCACGTGTTTCCACTGTACCTAAGCCAGGCATGGCCTCTGGGAGGGGCTCAGGTTCTAATGAGGGCCGTTTTACTGCTCAGAGGCGCTGAGATGAGCTCCCTGTTGTAGTTTGGAAGTAGTATTCATTTATGGTGATATTGAGAAGTCTATGTAAAAACATATACATCAGGATTTTTTTTTTTCAGTTTTACACCTTGTGTACACATGCATTTTTTTGCTTTTTGGAATGTCAGCTGTTTCTTGTGAAACAGATCAACAACTTGAACAATGTAATGTCTCGAAACACACTGTTCGCTTTAAATTGGAATTGTGCTGCAAGTCCTCTGGTTTGTCATTTATCAAGTGGTAACAATTACAAAGATAGTAGGGAAACAAATCAGTTAGGTATAATTAGTGCTGATAGAAGTCTAATTTCTGTTCTAATTTCTGTGATATTTCTTTGACATTTCATATTAGATTACCTTCCAGTTGCTGTCAGTGTAAAATGTGCAGATATTATTTGTTTGTTTGTTTTTATTTTTTCAGGTTAGCCTTTTAATACATACTGTTTAGGTCTTTTCTCTAATCAGCTCATTAATAAGCTAAAGGCTACCTATAGACATAACTGTGAGCTAACAATTTTATGTAAGAGGTAATGACTTGTATGAGAAGAAAGGAAAGATAAAGTATAGTACAAGACAGTGAGAGTGGAGACAAGACACGTTCTCTCCAGTTCTGTTTATGTACTGTTTTTTTGTTTGTTTTTTGAAAACACCTTTCTTATGTTCTGTTTCTGCCTGAATAGGTGAGTGGAGCATTAATGAAAGCATTTGTAAAGTGGAAAGATACCATGATTTTTGTGTAAAGGCATTTTGGATTTATGCTGAATGTTTATTTTGTAAAGCAGAGTCACTTTATTACATTTCTCTTTTTAGTTTTTATAATGCTAATCTCATTTTGTGATGCCAGTTTCATTTTACATACAAACAGCTTGTTCTTTTTTTTTTTTTTAATTAAAGCATAACAGTATTTATACAGGGTGCAGAGAAACTTTGCTGGTGCATTTCTGACTTTCCCAAATGAACTAGTTTTGCATTCTAATTTTTTTTTAAATGAAATGATGGTATTTTAAATAGCACTGATTAGAAAAAAAAGTTGTCAGTTTTCCCCCAGACACATGAGGCTTCTTTTTTTCTAAAAGAACCGTTGGTCTTTTCAGAATTGTTGCCTTAGTGGGGGAAGCATAATTTTTTCCATTATTATTTTTCATTTATACATGCTTAATTGATAGCCACACTTGTTTTTCATTTTCCTAAAGACGTTAATTATGTTCTTCATGAATGGGAGAAAGCATAAGTACAGTGGGGTAGACACTGTTTTCATTGTGCAGTGTTACTCAGTCTACAATTTGCACTGATTTTGTAAGTACAGTTTGATGTAGCGCTATTTTTGATGTTTAATGTCTTCCGTGTCAGGTAGATTGCACTAATTGCAGTATTTCTAGGACAATCTTCATCAGGGACATTGCATTTCTTTTGTTGTTTGTTCATTTCTTGGGGTGGCTTGTTCTCTGTAAAAAGACATTTTGGTTGCAGATACGTTTACTTTTGGAAGATTTTGGAAGAAAATATGCCTACAGTCCTGCCTAGAGACTTCTTTCCCCATCAACTCTACCTAGTTTTTACGTGTTCT
>JAUYWG010000031.1:2961924-2981849 GCA_034779775.1 Enteromius afrohamiltoni
TTTTGGAAGAAAATATGCCTACAGTCCTGCCTAGAGACTTCTTTCCCCATCAACTCTACCTAGTTTTTACGTGTTCTGAGTTTGAGACCTGGAACATTTTAATTACTGTGTAAATAAATGCCACAATGGCCTTTCTTTTTAGATGTAAAGTACATTTGGATTACAGGAGAGAAAAAAGAAGACAATACACCTAGGGCTTGGTCAAATAACTGTGCTTTTCAACCCAAGATATGCATCAGACTTTAATTTGTGTTATTCGCTCATATCATTGAATCAGATTCTTTTAACCCTCTAATCCTAATGCAAAACATTGTTTTTATGCAGTTATTATGAGGTTTAGAAATGCTCTGTTTATCGATGTAGTTCATTTCGGTGAAACAAGAACATGTTCTTGTATTAGCAGGTGGTTACCATGTTATTTTACTTAGACTGCATTTTGTGTGAGTAGAACATGTTGCAGCTGGGTGTTTATTTATTACTGTTTTTTAGTGTTTTTTTAAATTATTTTTATTTCATTTTCATTAAGTTTCAGTGTGTTGGGCTTGACATACAATAAACTGAAATCTGTGCTGTTCAGTGCAAGTGTTGTGGCTTAATGCTTTATTGAATACTTGCAAGTTGTTTACTTTATAAATTAGAATGATATATATATATATATATATATATATACGTATGTATATGTATGTATATATGAATTTAGTAAATCATATTAAAGTAACTTTTATGTATTGCACCACAGAATCGCAAGCAGTTTTTTATTATTATTATTTTTAATTCAAATGTAATTATTATTATTATTATTATTATTTGCAAACGCACTACACATGAATATATGCTGGTTAATGAATTTATAAATTATAGTTGCCCGCCATTGCGTTTATGTGTTACTGTTTCTTTAAAAGGCCGGCATTGACGCTGCGGTCAGCCACGTATCGCCACGTCTCTGCGCATGCGCGTCTGAGTCAGTTCCGGACTGGGTGCTGTAGTGTTGAGAGATCAACATCAGGCAGCTGCTGTTTTTAATGACATTTACTATCTGCCTGTCCTGGAAATTCTCTTTACTTTAACAGACGTTTAATCTGTTTGAACATAGACGTTTAAAATACTAGCTAAAGCGGACACATAGCAGGATGAATTACATTTGGGAAGTAGTGGGAAGGCATCCAACAGGCCAACAGCCGACTGGAGCAGAAACAGTGAGTTTATTTACTGCAAAAACAAATAGACATATGTGTGAACAAATAAAAATTAATAGAGTTTATGAACAACTGAAAGCACCTGCTTATCGATTCAATGATTACATAAGGCTAAACCGATAAGCAGTTTTTGTGTGTGTGTGTAAATACGAAAGCTTATGAATCAGGATTTCAAAACGTTTCCAAATGACACTTCCGAACCAGAGAGTGTTTGTGTCTATGCTACCTTCTTATACATGCATATGTTAGTTGTTTGTTTGTTTGTTTATTTATTTACGTATATATTGATATAGATTTGACTTTGTCCAAATAAATAACAATGCATTCACAAACTCTTCTTGTGTATCTTGTCTATCATTGTCAGATTCAGAAATTGTGTGACCGAGTGGCTTCATCCACCCTGTTGGAGGATCGAAGAGATGCTGTCCGCGCCCTCAAATCTCTGTCCAAGGTGAACAACAATTCATGCTTTTCATGTTGATGTTAGTAATTGAGGTATTATGGGTGTTGTACTTGTAATACATTCAATATTTTTGAATCACCAAGGTTGCATTAAGGATTGTAAAAAATTAGCTAGCACATCTGTTTTTAACAAAATGCTGTTTGGATGCCCAAATTAAAAGACGTGTAAACAAATGGAAACACAAATTTATTTTAAAACACTTTCTTATGTTTTTAAACAGATTACATGCAGATGTTGTATGTTTGTTGGTGGGGGAAATTAGAAAATGATCCAAAACCTAACATTTGTTTTAATCAATATTATTAATATAATAATATTGATATATATTAATTTAGCTACTAAAGATCTGGCAGCAGACATTTGTTTTCCATGTTCAGCTCAATCAAAGGTGTAGTAACAGCACTGATTTCATGGTTTAGTTGTTGGTAGTTAATGATAATTAAATTGTTAGTCTGGTTTCATATATATATAGGGAACCATATAATGGCAGCCTAAGATTTTATCAGCACCCATTAATAGTTTATGTTTGCATACTATATGTGTGTGTGTTGTGTATATTTATTATGTATATAAAAACACACATGTATATATTTAAATAATATTTGCATAACACTTGCATATCATTTATATTATATAAATATGATTATTTTATAAATAAGTCTAATATATTTTTTCTTAATATATACATGTATGTGTGTTTATTTATACACATCATAAATCGTATGTAAACATAAACATTTATATGTATCGTTTGGCAGCTCTAGATATTACAGTAAATTGAATATCAAATTAGGAAGAAGGACTTTAGTACACACTGCATACATCTCACAGAATGATTTATATTTCACTAACACGCTAAAAGGGCAATATAAAAAAATTGTGTTTTTTGCCATAAAATGCTTCCTTCTACATCTATAAAACACTTGTTTCAGAAAATAAATAGATGTATTGTTGGAAATATATACATAAGAAAAACATGTGTCAAGTAGATTTACTGATTACAGAAATACCGTATGGAGGTTGGCACAATGGCTATGGACCATTTGGTTCGTATACTGCAGTCTGACCGGTATGTTTTTAACTTTGGTCAAAAATATCACATTCGTTGTCAAGACTTTTGCCTCAGAGTATGACTTGTCTTTGGTGATTATTTGAAACAGGACAGACACTGAAATCGTAGGTTACGCTTTGGACACTTTGTACAATATTGTTTGCAGTGACGAAGAGGAGGAGCCAGGTATGTTATGTTCTTTATTTTGTCTGGTTCAGATATTGTCTTGTTGGGATTTTAATTGATTTGTTTAAATGTCCATAAAGCATCTTGGGCTGATACAAGTCTTATTCTTTGATTCCAAATTAATTGTTTTCGTTTAAATGGTTCTTACAAGTCCGTAAACTTTGTTACAGTGTGTTACTGGTCTTCCTCTTGCAATTAATGTTTGATGAGCAGGGAAATATTGTATATCTGATCGCCCTCCTTTTTCTTTCTGTTTAATCCACCAGATGATTCTGAAGGTAAAGCACTTTTTTGTGCATGATGCTCTCTAACCACTAGCCTATCTGTGCTTTGAAATCCCTGTAGAGTACCTGTACTATGCACACTCTGGGAATTTCACAGTTTCCCAATTCCTTAAAACAGCTACGTTGGGCATTTTACATGTAACTGTAACAAAATGCTGTTTGGATGCCCAAATTAACAGTGTAAACAAATGGAAACTTAAATTTAATTTGCAACACTTGCAGATGTTTTAAACAGGTATTTTTGTTTGGAGTCTTTGCTGTTGGTGGGGAAATTAGAAAAGTATTCAAAACCTAAAATGTGTATTGATCTAATATAAATTTAGCTACTCAAGATTTGGCAACAGACATTTGTTTCTTATGTGCTCAATCAAAGGTTTAGCAATTGCACTGATTACATTTAGTTGTTGGTGGACTTCCAAGTTAATGCTAATTAAATTGTAAGTATAAAATAAATAACAATAATTTAATAATAAGTGGATTTAGTCTGGTTTCATATATTTATAGGGAGCCATATATTTAGTGACTATTTAGGTAGTTTATTTTAAACAAAATAAAATCAAATTTCTATTGGAAATGAGAAAGAAAACTGCATTCCTCAAGTTATGTCCTTGTGCTTGCTTTTTGTTGTAATATTAATAGCATTTGGTGTAATACACTTTTCTCTGTGTGGAAGAGGTTAAGCTTTAACTGGTGTGTGGTTTTGTTTGCTAACCTGCGGGTTGATGTGCTTTTTTTCTGTATCTCTTTGCATTAATAAACTTCTTGTCAGCAGACGTGTTCCACTACTCTTCCATCTGAAGTTTTGATAACATATGTACTGAAAACTATTAAGTTTGATCATATTTAGCAGCACACTGTTTTCTCCTTTTTCTTAGTTTAAGGTTTCATCTTTTCCTGGCTATTTTCTTACTTTTGTTTTCCTCCCTGCGTTTTTTGTGATAAAGTAATCAAACAAAAGGTAAAAACAGGAAAGAGTAAGTGTCTGTGCATCTCATTTTCTCTTTCAGAGGAGAACCAGCAAAAGCAGGAGGATGATTTGGGAGCTCAGTTCAGTGACAAGTTCATCCAGGAACCAGAAAATATCATGCTTCTCCTCACACTGTTGGAGGTAAGCTAGAACTGAATTTCATTCTATACCTATACTTTGGTTGTCTTGTATCTTTCCTTTCTTTAACACATTCCTAATGTTTTTTTTTTTTTACTTTTTTTTTTTTCTTGCGGTAGGAGTTTGACTTCCATGTCCGCTGGCCAGGTGTTAAGCTACTAACTGCACTTTTGAAAAGCCAGTGCGCTCAGGTCCAAGGCATCATCCTGGTCAGCCCAATGGGTTAGTCCAAAAATGTCCTTTTCTCTTTTTCTCTTGTGAAAGCATCTTTGGTCGGCACCGATAGCCCAGTGGTTAGTGTGCCGATATATAGCGCAACTTTACTCCAAGTTTGATTCCCATCTTTTGCTGATCCATATACATTACTGACACTCTATTCCCAAATTTGATTATGTTAAGTGCTTTGACACAATCTGTATTGTTAAAAGTGCTATATAAAAGCATTTAAAATAAAAGTGCCTTGATAGAACTATTTGCTGGTACCAGTGGTGTTCTCTCGTCATAGAACAGTTTATTTTTGAAGGAAATTTTCAATGGCCTATTATGTGCAGTGATTATTTTATCACATTTCATATACAGTTTCTATAAAATTACTGTCAATAAATTGTATTTTTTGCATGTAAACACATTTATAATATTACAAAAGATTTCTGCTTTCAAAGAAAATCTGTTGATAGAGGAAAAAAAAAAAAATTATATATATATAATTATATTATATAAATATTTCTTGAGCACAAAATCAGAATATTAGAAAGATTTCTGAAGAATCATGTGAGTTACGTAAACCAAAAAACAGTATTGGACTGTTTGCTTGCAATGTAACAAACAATATATCATGCAAACAATGTGACAACTCCAGCACCCTTTTGTTCAGTTAATCCTTGAATAAATGACACTCCCAAAAATCTAAGCAGCCACAAAAAGCTGTTTATATGTGGCTTGAGGATAGGTTTAGTGGTTAAAGACTAATGTGCAGCAGCATAAATGCTTTTATTAAGCAAGGATGTTCAAGATTGACAAATTATTTTGTAACAATGTATAAGTCTTTACTATTTAACATAAATGCTGCTCTTTAAAAACTTTCTCTTCAAAGAATCCTAAAACACACACACACATTAAAATGTTAAAATGGAAAATAGTATTTTATTTTAATAATGTTTCATAATATTACCGTTTATGATCAAATGATTTCAACCTTGCTTAACATTTTTCAAAAAAAAAAAAAAAGAAATATATTTACAACCATTGATTTGTCCGCTTGAAATTTTGCAAACTATTTCCATTTTCTAATTTTACTCTCACAGGTCAATATCTGTGATGTGTTTTGCTCAGACTTTCAACTTTATCATTATTTAAAGCTGTATGAGTTGTTTTCTAGATGTCTGGTTTCTAATGTTGTTGTGTTTTCACACCTAATAGGAGTGTCCAGGTTAATGGATCTTCTTGCTGACTCCAGAGAAGTTATCCGTAATGATGTTAGTGTTATTACTCTACATTAACATGAGTGTTCATGAAGGACGTGCTTTTTGAAATTGAATTAAACCATTTACTTTTTTCCCCATCAAGGGTCTTCTGCTGCTGCAGCAGCTAACCAAAGGCAACACTGCGATACAGAAAATCGTGGCTTTTGAAAATGCATTTGAGAGACTTCTCGAAATTATCACAGAGGAGGGTTCAAGTGACGGAGGTATACAGTTTTCATTTTTAAAATAGAAAATAAATTTCCACCTTGAATTTCCACAGACTGTTCATTAATCTAAATATTCATCTCACAGGGATTGTGGTAGAGGACTGTCTCTTATTGCTGCTCAACCTCTTGAAGAACAATAGCTCCAACCAGAATTTTTTTAAAGAAGGCTCATATATCCAAAAGATGAAGTCGTGGTTTGAAGTGGGTGATGACAACTCTGGCTGGTCGGCACAGAAGGTTACCAACCTCCATCTAATGCTACAGGTCTGATATGAAGAATCCATTTAATATGTTGTGCTTTGTATTACAATGGTTACTAGTTACAATAAGATTTATTGTGGAATTAAAATTGACTGTGAATTTAGTTGTAGTTATCGTAATAATAATAATAACAATAACTTTTTTTTATTATTTACTGTTTTTTATTTTTTATTATATTGATGATCATGCAGTATTACCCACCGTATATTTAATATAAAAGCAGGCATTTTGGCAATTTGAACATACAATTCATCCAGTGTCATTTGCTTACATTATTTGACTTATAAAACAGGATAACAGACTGCTTTTATATATTGCCACCTGTCATCTGTTATCCAGCCATCATATTATTTTAATTTATTAACAAAATCATAAGATTTTTTTTACTGCACTTTGTTGGTCTTATGGTTATTTACCTATACTAGCTAATGATTCTTTCATATTTCAAAATAAATCCAGGTTACATAGAAGCAGCATTCACTGAGCATTGTTTTGTTATGTGAAGATGAGTTAAAATCTCTTGTTTTGCTTTGCCTCTGTAGCTGGTACGAGTGATGGTTTCTCCAGTGAACTCTCCAGGGGCCACCGCCAGCTGTCAGAAGGCCATGTTCCAGTGTGGTCTCCTCCAGCAGCTCTGCACCATCCTCATGGCCACAGGTGTTCCTGCAGACATCCTTACAGAGGTCAGATTGCTGTCAGAACCTTATTTTCAAAGTTTACAGTGCTTCTGAATACCGCTGCATGTTTAGAGATAAAATATCACTGTACCATGTACCTGCTGAAATGTGTCAAATATTTTTTTATTTGTCTTACTTGTGTAGACCATCAATACTGTGTCAGAAGTCATACGTGGCTCTGAAGTGAATCAGGACTACTTTGCATCAGTAAACGCACCATCCAATCCACCTAGGTCTGGTTTGTTCATAGCATTGTTTATTGAGGCAATAACCAAAAAAGAAGAGTTGGTAATATGAACATTATACTGTTTCCCTCAGGCCTGCGATTGTGGTTCTTCTCATGTCAATGGTGAACGAGAGACAGCCCTTTGTTCTTCGCTGTGCTGTACTTTATTGCTTCCAATGCTTCCTGTACAAGAACCATAAAGGACAGGGGGAGATAGTAGCCACACTGCTGCCCTCCACTATAGATGGTAAGGGTTGCCCTGACTAGTTGTGCCATTCATGGATGCCCTGTTGTCGACAATTCATGGATTACTTGAGTTAAGTTGGTTATGTTGAATACATGGGAACAGCAGGAGAGCATTTTCTGTCTGAAACCGGTGTCCCAGTGTAACTGTAATTTTTTCTATGTAAAATGACACTATAATTTAACTACCTAAAATAACTTCGAAAGGTTTTTTTGGATGGTTGTTTAGTCTGTTTTACAGTTTTTACAATTTAATTAGTCAAACTTTTACATTCTGAATTATTTTCCCCTTGTCATTTGTTTTTTAACCCATATCATGTCTCTCTGTCCCTCAGCTAACTCAATCTCAGCGGGACAGTTATTGTGTGGAGGTCTGTTTTCAGCTGACTCTCTATCAAACTGGTGTGCCGCTGTGGCTCTAGCTCATGCGTTGCAGGATAACCTTACCCAGAAAGAACAGTTGCTACGGGTACAATTAGCCACCAGTCTCGGCAAGCCACCCGTTTCCCTTCTTCAGCAGTGCACCAACATCCTGTCCCAGGTACCCTCTCTCAGCTTATCTCGCAATTTGTGTTTTCATGGCTGTTGTTTTGTCAACATTTTGGGTTTAAGGCTCTGAGTTTGTGGAATTAAGTCAAGGGTATTGAAACATTTGGATTTTGAATTTGTTTATCTCAGTAATTCTTCTGTATCCGCTTTTGTCAGACACTCACTGTTGAAAAGACCAGACTATTTTGTGTTTCGGTTGCTGGTCTGGTGCATGGGGTGCTGATGCGCTAGTTTGTTCTCAGATTCAACTAAACCAAGGCCACAACCGTGTCTTGAACATTGGGGGGCATTTTCTTTTAGGATCTTTTAAAAGACCCCAGTTGTAAAGATCTTTTAATTGAAATTAATTAAATAACAAGTTTAAATGAACTTGGTTTTTTTTTTGGAAAAAACACTAATTTGAACCATAATAATGTTTTGTATACATGTTGTAAACACACAAAAATGTCTTCCTGTCTTGACACATTCATTTTAATAAATTACACAAATCGCATAAATGACAGCATTTTTATGACTGCATGTAATTTCATTTCAAAACCAGCTGACCACATAAAAGTTGACTTTGTATCACTGTATCAAAGTGTTTTTTTGTTTTTTTTTAATCTAATTGACTTTGAATTGACTTTAATTTCTATGGCGGTTACGGCCATTGCTAGACCAGCACCAAACCAGCATAAACAAGCCTGAACCATCAAGTTCATTCTGGTCTAAGCTGTTTTTTCAGCAGGTGTGGGGTGGTGTCCCACATTTTGAAGACATTGGGAACTCGTGTGGGAATGGTAGCTTGTGGTTGTCATTAAATTTCAAAATGAAATGTGCTGTGGTTTTTGCAGGGTGATAAGCTCAACCGGAGGGTGAGTATTTCAGTGTGGACAGTTTAATGTAATGGTGTGGCTTGGCCTCATTTTCCACTTTGGGGGTTTATTAGGTGTTTTGTGTTCTTTCTGTTTGCTGTTTCCTCCCTGTTTGTTGTGTCCCCTTACTGACCCTGGCAGCCCTGGCTTTGACCATTTGATTTTCAACTGCTGGCCGCATGCTCTGGTCTTTCGGGCTTGTTCTGGAAGATACAGATGATTCAATCTGTAAATTTGTACTATTATTCACCCATTTTCAGGTGGCTGCAAGTCCAATGAGTTTATGACAGCAAATATTCATTCAAAACTGCTGCCCAGTGCTTTCCTGTTTTGCTATTTGTGAATTATTATTTTTTTATTTTTATTTTGTGTCAGTTGTTGAGCAGTTAACTTGCTCCCATCCCAGCCTCTCTGTTACTCTTATGTCATGATTTAGAACTGAAATTTAATGCCAAAAAAAGTTGCTTGTCACTTAAAATTTCCAGTATGCATGTTTTAACCCATAATTCACATAAGCTCACATTTACAGATTGCTGTTTCTTTGAAAAATGTATGAAAAGTTAAAGGATATTTTGAAAAATAAAACCGACTGCATAGTGCTGAAATTAAATTTAGTTTTATTGTATTAAGATTTTTTTTTTTTTTAAATATTAATTTAAATAAAATAATGTTTCTTAAACACCAAATCAGCATATTATAATGATTTCTGATTTATTGAGTAAATATACAAAAAAACGAAATGGCTGTGTTAAATTCTAATAATATTTCACAATATTACTGTGTATTTTTAGTGTATTAGTGATCAAATAAATACAGCCTTGCAAAGCATAAGAGACTTTGCTCATAAACAATGTTAAAAGTTTGTTTTTTTAAACCAAACATTTGAATGATAAGTAATGAATATAAAGGGCAATTCAGCCCATACAGACAAATGCCAACAAACACATTTACTGGGTTTTTTTTTTTAGTGTTAACTGTGATAGATGTGCATGCACTTAGAATAAACAAATGATATCTGCTGGTGTGGACGCTAATATTATAATCCTCCTAGTTATCTTGGTGTGAACAGGGCTTTACACTACCCTACTAAAATCAAGTAGATGGTAGCATCATAATAATAATGCAGTAACACATAATTTGGGATGCAACTCTTGTCTTTTCCATAGAGGCTGTGTTTAGTTTGAGGCACTCCAGATTTTTTGTTTGTGTTCCAAGTATCTCAGTGTACTTAAGCTTGTGTTTGATGTTTCCTACTTTTTTCCCCAAAACTTATAAATATTTGAAACCTTTATGTTTTATTAATGGGAAGTCATAGACCTAATCTAATTTAATATTTTTTTTAGATTATCCTGATGGCATTTTATCCTCAAAACCTAATGAACTAAAAGAGTGAGAGTGTGTTCTGTAGTACAGAAAACTGTCAAATCTTGGAAGGCATTTAACCTTCTGCTTTGACTTCTGAATAAAACGCATCTGTTATTAAGCATTAATATTTTGCAGATATGCTGTGAGAGAACATGAATTGGGTTTTTAAGTAACTTGAAATTGGAAGTGGTGCACACACACACAATTCCTCTATTTTTTTCTTGTGGATGTCGAATATAATTTCACCCTCCTAACAGCAAACGTTTTTCAATTTCATTTCTTTTCTAATTCTTTTTTTATTGTCTGTACATTAAACAAAAATCCTTTTGTTAAAGTTTTTTTTTTCTTTTGTAAAATCAACTAATTGCAAGCAAAACGGGTCAAAGACAAGGGTTCAATGGGCTCCAACTGCTCGGCACATTTCTAACTCAAAAAAGCAACCCTTTGCAATCTTGCTGTATTTCTACAGAAATGAGCAAATATGATTTGGTGCACCTTGGGCATTGTTTAAAAGGAGTAGTTTTATTAAAAATAACAGATGTTGTACAATGTAATGTGACTTCTTTGACTTATTTGCTCATTTCTCAGATGTTATGGATGGTGTGTATCGCAATATTAATATGTATGGCAGCATGAGTGTGTGATTAAGACCTTATAATTGTGTGTTTTTGTGTACAGGGCAGTAGGGTGCAGACGAAGGTTGGCCTCCTCATGTTGCTCTGCACCTGGATCAGCAACTGTCCGATTGCTGTCATGCACTTTCTGCACAATCAAGACAATGTTCCCTTTGTATCCTTCTATCTGCGTGCATGAACACACCTGATCTATTAAGCTGATGTAAACAAAAACAGTGACTAATCTCATTCAAATCGTGAATCTAATAATTCACAGTGCGACTATGGGCTTTAAGGTGACCAGTTCTGATTACAGCTAGTCATTGAATCACATTTAGAGCAACCACATTACATCTTTCACTCTTTGCAGACTATACTGCAATCAGTGTGGGCTTGTCTGTGATTATGTTGGCTTGTGTCTTTATAAGTACTGTTACTTGTTGTTCCGTGCGTTATCCTTAACTTATAATTTCAGCTGACGGGTCAAATCTCAGAAAACCTGGGTGAGGATGAGCGACTGGTTCAGGGTCTCTGTGCTCTGTTGTTGGGGATTTGTATCTACTATAATGACAACAGCTTAGAGAATTACACAAAGTATGTTCTTTAACCGGTATTTCCACTCATGCTTTCTTTTATTTATAGTTCCTTGTCTTGTAAAAGGGCTGTCGGTTGACTTTAAAATTTTGATTAATCTTTTAATTGGTAATTAACGTACATATAATTAAATGTTGTTGTATTAATACGGTAACATTACATGAACACAGAACATTTTCAGAAAACAGATATTCTTATATTGAGTAAAATTGGACAAATTAGTGTTAAATAGACAATAAACATAAAAGCCAGTGAAGACTTGAACTTTGAACTTTGATGAGAATAACGTGTTACTTATCAGCAACATATCAGCATTTTAGACCCTGAAGACTGGAGTAAAATGTTTTTGCCCTCACAGAAATAAAACTTAAAAATTGTTATTGTGAATTGTCACAGCATTACTGCTTTTGCTGTATTTGTGATGTATCAAATTCACGTTACCATTGACAGCCCTTCTTATAACATTTGCCGCTATGCCGTCATTTGAGCCTTCTTCTATCTCTTACTGTTTCACTAAATATTTTCTCTATCTTTCCACAGAGAAAAGCTAAAGCAGTTGATTGAGAAGCGCATAGGAAAAGAAAACTTTGTGGAGAAGCTGGGCTTTATAACCAAACACGAACTGTATTCTCGTGCTGCTCAGAAACCTCAGCCAGCCTTTTCCACCCCAGAACACATGCTGTTTGATCACGAGTTCACCAAACTTGTTAAAGAGTTGGAAGGTCAGTGTTGGAGCCTTTAACACAAACTAATACCTCTTTTCTCTCGTTATTAACATCTGTCAGTGATCTGATCAACGGTGCACCATGTTAAATCTAGTCTAAATGTGATGCAGACCCTTTAAAAATGTGTAAAGTTCTAGTTTTTGGGTGTATTATTACTTTAAGAGTCCAGGGGTGCATATAGCCGCTATCACACACAAGTATTAACTGCATTATTACCACTGCTACTTTGTGTTTAGTATCAGTGTCGAAATGCATTTTTTATTTAAGTTCCTTTTTTCCATTCTGGGCTTCATAATGTTAATTTTGTTACATACTGTCTGAATTAAACAGTCCATTTTGTTTCTGAGCCTTTTCTGTAATTTGATTTTTCATAATATGACCTCTTTACCTCATCTAAAATGTTGTTTTTGTTGTTGGTTTTTTTTTCACATTCTGTGGTTCTTTTATTTGTTCAAAGGTATGATAACAAAAGCAGTGCTTAGGTCAAGCGAGGAAGAGAAAAAGGAAGAAGAGGTGAAGAAAACACTAGAACAGCATGACAGCATTGTAACCCAGTACAAAGAATTGATTAGAGAACAGGTAAAAATACATCCAACTACGTTCCATTCTCACATTTATGTCTGAGCAAGCTTTCAAAATAGTCCTATTATATGTAGTATATTCGGTTATTATGGGTTACTAATAAATCTATTTTATATGAAAATCATAAACAGTTTGGGAAAAAAAATCTGAGCTAAAAACACGTTTTCATAACAAGTACATGTAAGGAGTAATGTTGCACATAATTGTCTCTCTGTTTTATAAGATGTTGTTTATTGAATATTTAATGAACTGTACCTATCATAAAGCTGAAATGCTAATACACTTAAATTCTAATCATTATTTATGTTGTGATCCAGCCAATGCACCTTGAGCAGCTTTTATGAAATGACACCTTCAAATATGATGTTCAAAAATGTGCAGATCAAGAAGAGTTGACGAACAGATAACTATTTTATATTTTTATATATTTATCTGATTTCTGCCATAGGTAGATCTACTGAATCCTATATTTATTTGAGAATATGGCTAATATGATTATAGTGTTATAGGGCTATAGTTGTCATATGGATAACTAAACATATTCATCTTTTAACTGCAGGAAAGTGGGTTACCCTGTTGAAACATTGGTTTCTCATTCCTCTATAGGGTTTTAGAAGGAGAAATAAGCATGTTTAAATTAGACATTAATTTTCCATTTCTCATCTCCATTTAATTGCAGGATTCTCAAATAAATGAGCTGAAGGAGCAAGTAACGTTGCTGACTACCCAGAATGAAAAGTTGCAGAACACTATAACACAGCAGTTTTCTCAGATCCAGCAGCACAAGGATCAGTACAACATCCTCAAACTCAAACTAGGTACTGAGAAAATATCTAAAATATATCGGTAGTCTTTGCGGTAATTTAGTCGAAGTTACTTTTACTATTGCTGTACGGTTTCTTCACTTTCTGTAGGTAAAGATAATCAGCAGACGGGGAATCAGGCAGAGGCAGCACATGTGAACGGCCTGCAGCCAGAGGAGCTGAGCCAACTCAGAGAACAACTCGAGGAACTGCAAAGACAAAATCAGCTGCTGCAGACACAGCTGACTGAAAAGGACTCTCTAATAACCAGCCTGGTCAGAGAGTGTTTAAATTCTAATTTATCGTCTATTGCTTTTCTAATATCTTTTACAGTATAATTTATGATATCATTTTAAAGTTCTGTATTATTGTTATAATTAATTTCTTATGCTCACAAAGGCTGCATTTATTTGATCAAAATACAATAAAATAAAAAGTAATGTTTTGAAATAATTATCACAATTTAAAATAACTGTTATTGTTTTAATATATATTAGGTATAATTCTATTCATGTTATGCTAAATGTGACAGACATTTCTCAAATCTTTAGTGTCACTTGATCCTTCAGAAATCATCTTTTATACTGATTTGGTGCCCAAGAATCATTTACTACAGTATTGAAAACTATGTGATATAATATTTTTGTGGAAACTGCTTTAATATTTTGTTTGTGATACTTTATATCACAAACAAATATATTTGAAAATATATTTGAAAATATTTGTGTTTTGGGGGGGGTTTTGTCCAACAGAAAGCTGAGGGAGTACCATCAGCAGAGGGGTCAACTTCAGAGGTCACAGAATTACAGAAGGTAAAATTCCGGACTTTCCCTTCAGTATATTATGTATAAAACACTTTGAACGGAGTTATTTTTTTAAATGGTTAATTGCAGGAGGTGGAGTTGCTGAAAGCCCAGCTGCAGAGCCAGACCGCAGAGATCACACGACTACAGAGTGAAAGAAAGGAGCTACTCAGAGGATCTGAAACCACCGTAAGTGTAATTTTACAAACCGTACAGTCTACCACACTGTAGTCTTGGCTTCAGATAGTATTCCCACAGATCACCTGTATTTCTGTACAAGAGCTTACCACCTTCTACTAATGGTTTAGTTTCATATTTAAAGTATTGTTGATTTTTCAGTACTTTAATTTAGAAATTAACTAATGCCACTTCAGAGACAGCATTTACTAGCAATAACTTTATTAATTAAATACGAAGTGCGATACTGAATTAAAATTTTATCCAAAATGGGGAAATAAATCTTACAGTGATTACCAGAAAAACAAAATGAAAAACAATGCACCTGAACCTATAATACACAAATTTTCTGTTTAAATGTATTTTAATTATGTGACGGGATATTAAAATTTTTTTTTGCTTCGTTACTCTAGTCTTCAGTGTCCCATGATCCTTTAGAAATCATTGTAATTAGCTGATTTTGTGCTCAAGAATCTTTTTTTTTTAATTATTGATGTTGAAAAAATATTTTTTCAGGATTGTCATAGAGGTTTATATGAAATATGAAATTAAATATTACAATTTTAATGTTTATTTAAAAAAATGTGTAAAAGTCTTTACTGCCACTTTTGATTAGTTCAATATTGTCATTCTTTCAGGCTTCAGTTCCAGTAGAAGACAGTGTCTACATGGAGAAGATTGCTGAGTTAGAGAGCAGACTCTCTTCTCAGACTACAGAGTCACAAAATCTAAAGGTGACTTGCCTTCGAAGAATGGCCGCCTTGTTTTTTTTCATTATTCATTTGTTTAATTATTTCATGTGCTTTCACATTTCACATTTAACAATGGCTCTTTTTTCTGTCCTACCCTGTCTTTAAGGGGGAAGTTAAATCTCTTCTGGAGTGTAAGGAATCGATGGAGAAAGAACTTGCTTCAGCCACGAGCACAGCTGCCATTATGCAGGCAGAGAAAAGCAAGCTTCAGCAGGAAGTGCAGGAGTCCAAGAAGGAGCAGGACGATCTTCTCATGCTACTCGCTGACCAGGACCAGAAGATTATGAGCTTGAAACAGAAACTCAAGGACTTGGGAGAGACGGTACATTCCTCACAACAATGCAGAACATAGTTTCACTGGCTTTGTATTCATTAGATCTCCTTTTGGCTTCTTGCATTACTTCTTATTCTTTGTTTCGTTTTGACTTTTCCCCCACAGATCGAAGATGATGATGATTTGGATTCAAGGGACCAGTTTGATGATGATGAAGATGATGAAGAGGAGGAAGAAGAGTGTGATGAATAATAATAAAAAAAAAAATATTGACTTATTAGTGGAAGTGAAAAACTGCTAATATTAACCTGCCACTTACACGCTTAGAGAAAGAGATTGTAAGCCCTGGACAGTAGAGCTGATCTTCTGATTTTTAGAAGAATCACGTATTTCTTTACTTTCTTCATAACTGCATTTTCATTTTTAGAATTTATTTTGCAGTGGAAAACAATCCAACTAATTGAACCAGACCCATTTCATTTTAAAGAAGGCTTGAATTTATTCAGATAATAAATACAGATGTATGCTTTCTTTTTTTATCATAATTTCCAGTGCTTATGTCCTGGTAACTTACTGTAGCGGATTCTGAAGAGTTGTTTGCACTAATGAAGGGGAGGAGGAAATAAAGAATAAAATTGCTTCTTTTTTATTCATAGTGCAAAAACCACAGAGAAAGTTCAGTCTGCATTTCCATACAGTTTTCAACTTGTGAGTGTTTAATGATGGATGTGTGTGTTCTGTAAGACATGCCTTCTCTGCTCAGGTGCATAGTGAACTCAGTTTAACATCTCATTCAAATGTTGTCCTTTTCCTGTTTTGCGTTAGATTGCTGCCTGGTCAAATGGCTGTTGTTTTTCTCCATGTCAGCAGTTTTCAGAATTGTTCATACATATTTTCAAATGATCAAACACGCTCAACCCACTTCGCATTACATTGTGTTGGCACTACCCATGTGTTCTTCAGTATAACACTTCCGAAATCCCACTAAATGTTGGGATGCTACACTTTCAGGTTTCTGGAAAAGGTATTTTGCAAAATTTGATTCAAGATTTGGTTAATTTATGGATAAATGAGCCTCCTTAGAATAAACTATATAAATGCTTGTCTGTGATGAACGTTTTTAATTCATGTTCTTAGTAGGCGTGTTGTTCAATATACAGCTATATTTGAGGATTGACAGAACTTTTCCACTGCTCATACCCGCAAATATAATTTTGTCATGAACCGCATTCATGGTTATGTTCGATAATGAATTATACAATAATGATTTAGGAATTGTAAAGAAAGGCATATAATAATATTAACGTTTTGCTGCTTTACAGACAACAATGCCTTAATTGAAAATTGTACACTGGAAAAATAATGCTACTATATAATTATATATTTGCTATTTGTATTTCTCTACATTTTTTGTTCTGTTCAAGGTAGCATTAAAATCAAAGTCCAAACAAATAGTATACAAATTTTATTATTTGAAATGTGCTTATTGGAATAGGATTGATATGTATATTTTAAAACATTCGCTTGCAAAGACCTGTTTTTAGCAAACAGGTCAGATAGAATTGAGTGGCTGTGATGTACAACAACAAGAGGACAAGTATATCAGAGACGCCATGCTAAAATTCATTGTCCTGTGACATTTTTATGGGTGGCCACCTGTATTGAATACACTACTATAGAAAGCCTACATAAGCCTGGGGCCATGTTCCTATAGTTCTACTGAACATTTAAAGAACAGCTTTTATTTAAAATATAAATATTAAGCTATATAATAAGAATGTAAATCTCAGAATAGCTGCCAATGAAGAATTAAACAAACTGGTGTAATTCTGACATTTACCAGTAGAGGCTACCGGGATCATTCTGAGAAGCCAAATCCTCAGGTTAGACTGTATTCTGTGATAAGCTTAATAAAAGAACACTGACTGATCCCGCTTCATTATCATACCGCAGGAACAAACGCCTAAACAAATACGTTTAAAAATAATAAATGCAGGATTGCAAGAGTGATTAAGTTTATTAAGTTGAAGATGTTACTTGTAAATAAATTAAAAAAGCAGTGTCCTACCGGTTTTATTTAGTACTTGCACAAGTAACTTAACTTCATTTATTTATTTGCATGTTTTGTGTACATATAGGACCCTCTAATTATTTACTGTGGGATGGAGGAGGGGACAGTGTTAAACACAGGTTAAGGGTTATATCATCTCTCATCATCTCCCCACCCTTTACTCCACCGCAGCGCCGCCTCACACCCATAGACCTCGAAAAAACGGTACGGATGGTGACCGGAATACATGGAGGAAAAATGGGCGGCTCCTAGTCCGAGCAAGTACTTTCTAATTGGACAGGTCTAATTAGTACAAATGTCTGGATTTTGTTTTATCTCTTAACCATACCTTTACACTAAATGAGTATTAAAGTTTGCCAGGAATGTGCTAAATCGTGGAAATGTATTGTCTTGATAAACACTGGTGTAAGACACGCCCGCCGCTGTGTCACGTGCTGTATGTTACGTTTCACTTCGCTGTACAAGATTGGACCAATCACAGTAGTTTCGTGATTACTGACTAAGACTTTTAGTTAATGATTTCATAAAGATTGCTTTACGATATTTCTGTTTCTTTCCCGGGTAACAGTTCTCTAAAGTAATACATTTAAACGATTATACATTGTAATGTATAAATGTATCGATTTAGACGAACAGTGTTGTGGGATTTGAATGAAACTCAATGGCGCGTTTGTCTTTCTGAGCTCCCAAGCGCCCCTTTAGGAAGACAAGTTTGCGTCCCATAATGAACACTAACAGATGCCAGCTGATGCTCAAACCTTAGCTCAAACATTGCGGCACCATCCTATAATCTCTCCCCCTCGCTCTCTCCCTCTCTCTCTCTCTCTGACACATTTCTGCGAGTGAGTGTTTAAAAAGACGCGGATCTAGTAGACGTGGGTTATTCTCATTTCTCTTCATACTGTATGACCATCACAAAGGTAAGAAAACCTATAATAATATAGTTTCTCTGCTGTAATTTTCCATACTGTTATTTATGTATTTTATGATTTTAGCCTATTATTCGTGGCTGTTTTATTGACGGTGATAAAAGCGACTTTAAAAGACCTTAGAATATGAATGATTTTGATTGATTGCCAGACAAGTGTAGATTTGATAGTTCTACCAATTTATTGTAGAAGGCTTTCTTGTATATTTCATATTATTTCATCTTATCTTATGCGGTCTGCTGTGTTAATTTTGGTATCACTTTGCAGTTGATTTGTTAGGTTACATGAGCCAGATTGGTTTATTAAAATTAAAAAAAGTTTTAGAGGTACGCCTATATTAATTGTTAGTTCATATTAACTATTAATGATAATTTCTAGTTATCTAATGTCAACAAATGAAAACTTATTGTAAAGTGATCTTTGTTTTATTGAGTTTATTTTATTTAGACATTTTTTTACAATATTTTCTAGTGTTTCTAGTAATGCTAGTTCTGTACTCCGATGCTTTCACTGCACATCTTTAAAAGGAAGGATAAAAGTTTATTTATTTATTTTTTTAACATTGGCTTGATTGTCTTAAATGTAAACAGATATATTATCAAATTCATAGATATAGCTCTAGTTGAACATTAAGTCATCCTTTTCATTTTAAGATGAATTATCAATTTAAGAGTCCGTTTGGGACAATTAAAACCACAACCACAGTTTTGATAATCTGAATGCAATATGCAAATAATGTAAATAATCATTATCATAATCAGTTAACATAAAACACATGTCCAGACTATTATATTGAATTGACCTGAATACTGTCATTCTTTAACATTAAAAAATGGTCCTGGCTGCTGAGTGAGTCAGATAGACACTCAGGGGAGGACAGGTAAAGAAAGACAGTTCAGACGGGTTGCCAGGTGTCAAAGTCCTGAGGGTGAAACATGTCAAAGAGAGGTGTGGTCGTGTTCAGACAAGTCCATGAGCTGTGAGAGCTGCATGCTTTAGCTTAGGTCTGTAACTGGACACATATGACTCTGACTCCTATGTCCATTCTTACTCTTTTTTTTCCCTGTACATCTGCAACATTTCAGTAATAGTTCTCAGTAATAATAGGCTAAGGAATTTGATTTCTTGGTAGATTTCAGGTCAGGTGAGGATACTTACTGAAGCTAAATATTTTTTTATTTACCAATTTGAAAGCTTAACCCTCTTTCTTACTTGGAAAAGGTTTGATTGAACCTGCACTGATGAACCATACATAATTGTGTACAATCTATCACCACACAAGCTTTAGATAAAAGAACCAGTAAGAGTGTGTTTTGAATGTTGTTGTTGTTATTATTACTATTATTTTTCATTTAGCAAATACATGAAATAATTTGATGTAAGCTTTTAGTCATGTGTCTAGAGTTGCTGAAGTTGTAGCACATTTGGTGTTCATGGCCTCATCAGCATTC
>JAUYWG010000031.1:2981949-3041403 GCA_034779775.1 Enteromius afrohamiltoni
TGATGTAAGCTTTTAGTCATGTGTCTAGAGTTGCTGAAGTTGTAGCACATTTGGTGTTCATGGCCTCATCAGCATTCTTTGCTTTTTTGCTTTGCATCACATATTTGTATTGGTAGTAATATTTAGTATTTGGTAGTACCTGTAAATAACCTGTAGTTTTAACTCAACATAAATAAACATAAACATAAATAAAAAGCTGCATCAAGATCTTGGATTAGTTTAACTTTTCCCTTCTAGCTCTTGATCTTCAGTTGATGACCTTATTTAAAGGTCATAGATGAGTTATGGCTGTCAACTAATGCGCCTGCAAGTTATAGCTGCACAGACAACTAAGGAAGTTAAACAATACACAATCCTTTTTCCATGGGTTTAAAAACCGTTCATCACTGATCAAAAATCCAGTAAAAATAGTAACATTTGGAAATAAAAAACAAATTAACTGTTTTGATCATTCGTAAATCATTCTAATTTGCTGACTCTGTATTGTGCAAAATAAAAAAACAAAAAGAAAAAAGAAAAACTCTAATTGATCACATTAGCCGTGTCTTTCATTTTGTCTTGCTTTTGGTAAAGTTAGACATTTGTTGATGGAGATGCACACACCCATAGACCTATAATGATTCAATGTTTTTTTTTTTTTTGTGGCAGTGGCAGTCCATCACTGTTGTTGAGCTCTTGAGCAAAGAAACAAGTCAACATATGCACATCAATAATAGTTTATCTTGACATAATTGCAAAACCGCAATATTGTCTTTTTAATTAAATTAAAATTAAATCTGTTCATTCAAAAAAATACAAATGTCTTATTCATCTAAAAAGTTGATGTCAGAACTACTACTGTCAACTACACAATTCTTGTTTAGTAAACAATAAAATAGCAATGCCGCAAATATTCTTATACACAAAAAACTGAACTGTGATCTTGACCTCTGAAGAATGGTACAATGTGCAGTAATATAATATAGACACATAGGCCTCAACAATTAGTGCAGAAACCTCAATAACAATCAACAAATATAACAAAGAAAGAAACATGTGCTCGTAACCCGTACAAAGACATACAAAACAAATTAATTACAATCATGACAAAAACAGCATCATTAATCAAGTCAGCAAACAGCAAAACAATCCTGACCACTTTTATTCATGCTGCAGTGCATGCTGGGAGTTTACAAACCCTTAACAAATAAGAAACATCTCTCAATACGAAACAACCCTTATATACATGTTGCTTATTCTAATATATATAAATTTGCAGTATATACATATAGTATGTGTGTGTGTGTGTGTGTGTCTGTGTGTGTGTGTGGGGGGAGAGAGAGAGAGAAAGAAAGATCCATCCATCTATCTATTCATCTAAAAAAACAAACCAGTTTGTTTTATTTTTAGCTTCACATTACAGTTTCTGTACCCACTCTCAAACCCATCACAGAGATTTTCCCAGCATCCTCTGTTCTTAAGTGGGTTATTGAATGGGAGGGAATCTTCCTGACTCCACATCCCTCTGTAATGCTCAAGTCATTATACAGTTTGTGTGTACAGCACATCCCTGCTATGTATTAGTCAATAAACTTATTGATTTAGTTTCAGGTTTCATAAACTGGTGTATGTTTAGATGAGCAGATGGCTGTATTGTTTGCAGTATTAGGGTATATAATTTCACAAATTTAGGCAGGTCAACAAATCTTAAATAGGCATTCATGATTTATATAAACAAATTTTATGGAACAATTTAGTGTCCACTGAATATTATATAATATACCGTGCCATAATATTATAATACTATTATAATACACATTAATACATCACATAAGTTCCCCTTTCATCATCAGTATGGGGAAGAAATTACAATTTTGTTCTGTTGGTAATGTTAACGTATATGTAAGAATCAGCAATTGTTGCGCAAATGTAGCTTAACTTATAAACTGTAAAAATACTGTCTTCGAGGAAGCTGTAGCTCCTTATTAACATATTATCTATATTATATAAATCAATAACGTGTCTGCTAGCAGAATAAAGCCATGTGACACATATGTACTTTCCACCCATATTGCAAACATTATTCTAACCTCTGATTCACCTTGTCCGCTCCGAGTGATGTTGCACAATTTTGACTTAACAGGCAACTACTATTCATGTTGTGTAATATTAGCTGAATACATCATCATCATCATAGACTGTTTTGCTTCTCTGAGGAATGGAGATGTTTATTTCCAGGAGTCAGGATTTGTAAGCCTCTAACTAGATTTTCTCTCTTAAGAGGGAAATTCAAATGTAAGCTTTGAAAGTCAAATTGAACGTCCCACTTTTAGAAGAAGAAAAAAAAAAGTTATGCAAATGAGTCAAGTCCTTTAGCTTTAGCACATTGGTAATACATTTACATTTTTCCTTACTCAACACATGCATTGACAAACTGTTGCTCAACTTGATGAGTTCACCAAACCCAAAAGTAGATCACCTCCTACCTGTCCCAAAGAAAGATTTTTGAGTATTTGCTAAGCAAACTGCATAAAGACAGAATGTATGGCATATTCAAAGCATGTTTACACAAATGTCTTCTGAAACTACTTTTTAAACTCGGTTTTCGGTTAGGTTTAGATTAGGGTTTAGTGTAATTGGTACGTTATTTTTTAAACGTCATAGAGCATAATCCTTTTTGCACCATTTACAGGACGTTTCCTTTCAGAGCTGCCACAATATTTACAACAACCAATGTAATACAACAGTGCCAGATTCACGTTAATTCTTTTCTGATAAAACCAAATTCTCTTTTAGTGCTACTGACTGGCCTTTCATTTTGTAAATTTAAAAAAAATGTATGAATAAATGAAATTTGATTGTGCAGAAATATCTTGTTTTTCATTGTACCTGGGCTGGTTTATTTAGTTTAATTTAGACTTTAATAATCACACATAAATAATTGCATTTTTTTACTACACTTACACAGCTAAGAACCAGATTTTATTGTAACATTTAGTGTTAAAAAAGCTGTAGACGTGATCAAGCTATTATTGCTATCTACAACTGCTGTCACATCACTGGCTTATTTTTGGACTTTAGGGTTGTCAGTTAACAGATACTGTTACTGGCTCAGTTTTATGATCTTGCATTGATGTAATAAAGCAATTAAGTTGTTTGTTTTTATCATTATTTACTCAGAACATGCACTCATGTCCTTATTCCAGATCAAACTTCGCCTAAAGACCTTCTTTGCAAGAGACGAGACAAGATAAACAAATTCAACCAGATCCTCCTAGAGAGCCCATAGCTGACATTTATCATATCAAAACACAGTCTTTCTCAAGATTTTGGGTCAATTAACATAACAAAGTTCAGTGACCTGGATACTCCCAAGACAATACTAATGCCAGTGCCCCATCCTCACAGTCAGGATTTAGTGAGGCATCAATGGCCCAAAAACTGAAACCAGGCGGTGTATTGTCAAAATGCAGATCTTCTCATTTGAGATCAAACACCTTTCCACACTGAAAGATCTGGACCCATAGAGCTTTTTTCTCTGTTGTAGCTGGTTATTAGCATAATGTCTGTAATCTCTGCACATTAGTCAGCTCTAAAGGCCTCCTGAAAACTGTATGTCAAGCTGCTCTCTAATTGCTTGGATAATAGATCCTGACCTCATCGCTAATGGTTGTGTGAACTTTTTTTTTTTTTTTAGTGATAGATGTTCGCCTGCAGCAAGTCAGCAAAAAAATGCAGTTAGCAGGTTTTTCATTGATTCCTATCCGCTTATGCCTTGCAGGTGTTCCGTTACTAACTTACCTTTCACGTGAAACTTGAACTTATCTGATAGAAGTGATATTGCTCTGACTTCCGTCTGCTCTTTTTAGACTAAACCTGACTTGTGGACCGGACTCTGTCCCTGTGTGTGTTTACGCGTCTCATATTGAGCTGCATCCAATAACTCTACCACTTTTACGACTCCTTTCTTCATTTCCTGTGTATTTGTTCTACCCTGCTTATTTACATAGCATAAACATATTTCTATCAAGCCTCTGCTGTACTTAAATAACACTCCTGCGCTTTTCTTGTGTACAGTAAAAAAACAACCTTTGTTTCGGCTCACATGAAAAGTCTGTCATGCAACAGACAGATTCATATTTGAATACCACAAAGAATGGGTGATATGTCACATATTCACAATGCATTCTTTTGAAACATTTTTTACAAACGCACGCACATTCAAAAGAACAGAGAAACTAAATATAGGCCCTTGGGCAAAAATAGAAATCTAAATGTTAAAAAAAAACTTATCACACTACAGCTTCATGGAATTATTGAAGTAATTATTTAAAATCTCACCGAATATTGCAGTGGTTTTAATCTTTCCTTTACTCACAAGTAGTGTTTTCATTGCTTCTCTAATTCATACAAAGTAGCAGTAAAAACTACTAGCAGTAAAAAATACATTAATGTTTGAGGAATTCATTCCTTTGAATAAATTCAAATGATCTGTTTCACAGAATCAATTCATATTCTGATTCAGTAGATTGTATACATGCTCCTTGCACACTAGTTCAACATTTTTGTATGTATTTTTTTTTTTTCGTATCCGCCATCCTTTCTTTTTAAAATGCTTGATACGGATGCGAAACTGCAAAAAAAATCTATCAAAAAATTTTTTTAGGATGGACAAAAGTTTCTGATGCTTACAACAGGAGGTCATATTTATTTATACATTTTTAGACTCGGTGTGCAATGGCCTGAAGTCTTTGTGTGACTTATTTAAGTAAATGTTTCCGTGGAATTGTTGATACATTTGGCTCTTTATTGAAATTATATTATATTTATATTATAGTTAAAATTAATAAATCTGATTAAAAATATTTCTATAAAAGCAATCTTAAAGCAAACACATAAATGTCAATTAATTTATTTAATATAGAAGTATTAACACCCTATATCCCTACCATTGAATGTACAGGAAATCAGTGAGGGGAATTTGTCCTATCTTTCTTTCACACCTCCCCATCCCCTGTGAGGCGCCACCCATTTAGGGAGTGTGCACACATGATCTCTTACCTGCTTCGTTCACAAACACTGGAGGTGTTGCTGGCATTCTGTCCACATTTACTAAAGCTGCAGGGCAGAAGAAACATCTGTTTTTAGGTTTTTTCGTCCTTTATTGTCATCTTTTCTTAGTTTGTTATGATTTACAAGATATCTTAAATGGAATACCTCTGCCTGTGGAACTGACAAATAGGGATATTTTCTCCAGTTTTATATCTGCATCTTCACCTCTGTTCTCTCAGGTCTTCGTGTGCTCAGCACAGACAGGGTGAGTAGTTTCCACAATTTATTTTGATGTTACTTTGTGATTCGGATATATTCCACTCCTATTAAATGAACCTTTCAGATCTTTAAAAACTATATTAGTTAGTCCGGATGGAGTTTGGAGAGATATTATAATGAATACTATACTTTTGTACTGTTGCTATTAATATCTGCATGTGAAGGCTAAAACTTTTTTTGGTTATGTTAATGCAGTGACTGATGAAAAGACACTGTACGTTAATGAGATGTTGTAAAGGTATAAAGCTAAAATCAAACAAAATAGGGGAAAAAATACAATGGTGTGGATGACACCTACCTTTAATATTTTAGTTATTTTATTAATTATGTGTCAAACATTAATAAGAAGGTATTGTGGTATTGTCATGATTTTTATATCTATTGTTACCTACCACCACACCTACACTAGATAACCCATCACTCGGTTAATTATTACACCAGCCTTAAAAAGCTGTACAACTCAAACATATACAAATCCTGCTACAATAGGATTTGCTCATATACTAACAGCGTTGCAGTGTTTGTCCTCTACTTAATTTCAGCATATTTTAGTATAGATTTATGTTAGAAGTTTTCAGTAACAGAATATAGTTTTTAGTGTTTTTCCATGCTTGGACTGTATTGCCTAGGTAAGACCTAGGTGCCTATTTTTTTTCCATGTATATGTCATTTAAAGGAAACAATAGTATGTTAGTCTCAGGTGTGTTTAAATATACGTGCATTTGTTTTTTTGTGTTGTGTTGGATACTATGGAATAACCTGAACATTTTAGTTGCTTTAGCTATCTGTTTTAGTCACCTTATTCTCTAGAATTGGATCTATACACTCAACTGCACACGATCTAGTTCCGGAACCTTTCTGACTTTCTAGAAGACTTTCTGCAATTTAATCTTTTCTATCCTGTTAACTTGATCCTTCGATCAAAACCAGTCGTGCTGTTTTCATAATGCATTTATCTATAGCCATCAAGGTTGTTGCAGACATTTCTGACAGGCTTTTTGTTTTTGTCTAGTTGGCTAGTGAGGTTTTCTTCAATGTTTCCTGTAGAGGTGGAAGATAGTTATGCCCACATGGAAGCCTTTATGGGTATTATCAAAAATCAGCTATAAAATGTAATAAATAAACATGTATCAGATGGATATGTGTAGGTATTTTTGAATAAGATTTAGAATTCTATGGAAATCTGTGTAGTTCTCCGTGGAATTGTTCAGGTTAAGATTATGTCCAATGATAACTGATGGCACTGTTGACACTCTCTTTTCCTATTTGATACTGGAAAGCTGCTTTGCCACAATCTTCATTTTTAAAAGTGCTATATCAATAAAAGTGACTTGACTTGCTTAATCTTCAGATGTTTTTGTTTTTTTTCAATTAATTTCATGTTTTTTGATGCAGGTAGCATATTGCATATATTGCATGAACTGCATATTTAACTCTGACTTGGTGGTTGCTATATTTGCTTCATGGACATCAATTTCCAGTTCATTCTTTTAAGATGGAAAAATAATAAATGAAATAATAATTAGAAAAAAAAAATACATGACAGCATCTAGCAGGAGGGGCATTTGCGGATTAGAAAGTAGTATTGTCATATTGTGTCCATAATATTTGCTGAATAATTGTTGCTGGCCAAGTAACTTTTATATTTGTCTGTCATTTTGGCAGTAATGTCAAATGCGTAACCATCTTCTGTTTTAATCTAGATGACATGGCGTCCTCAGTACCGTAGTTCCAAGTATCGCCATGTGTTTGGGAAACCGGCCACAAAAGAGAACTGCTATGATGGTGTCCCCATTACTCGGAGTGTTCATGACAATCACCTCTGCACGGTCAACCCTCGCTTTATCGCCGTCATCACTGAATGTGCAGGGGGTGGGGCCTTCCTGGTACTGTCCACCAATCACGTGAGTGAAACACGCTCATATCTGTTACTAGCACTGATAATATATATACTGTAAATGCTTTTAATACCCTCCTGTTGTATTTGCATTATTGAGACCCACACTGAATTTTTTTGAGAAATATCATGATTTACAGAAAACAGGTCACTAAAATATCATTCAGGCATATTTACCACAAGAGTCAGTTTGTGACTTTATGATTTTAAAAGACTAATTAACTTTGCCTCTCTTGCATTTTGGCTATTTGTCAGCAATAATGTTTTACTCCATTTACAATGCAATGCAATTTAGTATCCTCACTTATTCTTTTGTATATTTTAATATGTACAAGCCAGAACAAGTATGTTGTTTAAATTTTTACTGATATATAAGTGTAACACTGAATGAAAATGTACATTTATCCCATATTTTGACATTTTATTCACCCAAAACTTATTTGAAACCTTAAAAGTAGACACTTTACTTGAATTTAATATGCTTTCTATATATATATATATATATATATATATATATATATGTGTGTGTGACCAGTCTTAAGTTGCTGTGGTATGTTTGTAGCAATAGCCAAAAATACATAGTATGGGTCAAAATTATAGATTTTTCTTTTTTGCCAAAAATCAGTAAAGATCAGTTTTTCTAAGATTTAGTCAATTTCTTACTAAAAATATATTAAAAACTCATTTTTGATTAGTAATATGCATTGATAAGATTTAATTTGGACAACTTTAAAGGTGATTTTCTCAGCATTTAGATTTTTCTGTACCCTCAAATTCCAGATTTTCATACAGTTGTATCTCGTCAAATATTGCCCTATCCATCCAAATCATGCATCAATGGAAAGCTTATTTATTCAGCTTTGAGATCATATATAAATCTCAATTTCTGAAAATTAACACTTATTACTGGTTTTGTTGTCCAGGGTCGCATATATATCACTTTAGTAATTATTATTATTTTTTAAAATTAATATATATATTTTTTTAATTTAAATGTCTTTGACCTACTTCCAAGGTTTCAATATACAGTTTTTACCACTTTTGTGTTGGGGTCAAATTGTACTTTTTTCCGCCCACAAATGTTATATTTTTCAATCTATGAAAAGCTACAATACAGGTTAAAAGCAAAAAAAGGGTTTGTTTTAGGTAAGTAATTACTATTGCTTTCGCAATATAATTTTTGGGTAAATTGAAATGGAAGAAAATGTAGGTCTATTTGATTTTTTAAATGTTACCCAGTATTTTTAACTTATTAAAAAGGTTAAATGATAATCTGGTCCGTTACATAGTTACAATATCTTCCCATTTTGTTCAGGGCAAATGAAGACCTTTTTGTGTTAGCTTCTATTGTTTTATAGCCTTAGATGCAAAAACATCTTCTTGCACTCTTTCTCCTGACACACACACACACACATACACACACACACACACTCCAGCACGCTTACCTGTTCTCACACACTTTAGCTCTCTGTGTGATTTTATTGGTCTGTTGACTGTCTCATGTTCAGTCAGATATGACCTCATGTCTCAAGAATGGCACAGGTTAAATAAAAGCCTTGAGGCATCTTTCTCTATTGTCTGTCTCTTCTCTTTTCCCCCAACATTAAATGCTGTCTAAAAAAGTAGTGTTATATTATTGTTAACCTAAGTCTACAATTAAATCAAACATATATAAAATAAAGCAGTCCGACCACACAATAATAGTTAATGCATGTTTCAACATTTCAACATTTTAGTGCCTTTACCCAGAACCACTGCTCACAGATTCCAGTTTAGATATAAAAAATGATAAAGTCAAGTTTCGTCACCTGTTAACTGAGTCATTTGTGTTACGGCATTGTTGACGTTGTTACAAAAGGATGTTCTCCTTGTTGAGACTTGTGTCTGTTGCAAACACATTTCTATGTTATGACGCTTGAATGTAAAACTGATTATGTGTTCTCACCAGTGTTGTCACTTGTTTTAATATAAATGTAGTGAGATTTATACATATAACAGGCAAAACTGATTGAAGCAGAATGTTTTATACATGCTATATACTTTAGTCCCTCAAAAATCATTCTATGTTGATTCACATTTCTTGTTATTTATGTTTCTGAATTGCTTATATCATTGTGGATTCTTTGATAAATATAAAGTGTAAATAAACGTCTTGTGTAATGTTATAATATAATGTATTTTCTATTACGCTTGTTGAAATGAATGTCCTTCCCGAATACAATTATTAACTTCTTTTACAAATCTTACTGTCCCCTAAAACTGTACACTTTTGTGTTTTTTTTTTTAACACTGATGATAATATCAACCTAAAAATGTAATGGTTTTACGAAAGTCAAATATATTATTTAACATTACTTCAATAACTACAACTACTAAATACATTTGGTTATAACATTTAAGATAATCACTGTTTACAGCATTTTAATTAGCTGATACATTTTTCAGCACAGACTAACTAGGCCGTGCTAAATATACTTCAAACCCCCATGATTGTCCTCTCTATATTTACGCAAATACCGGTGTGTAATAGTCTTTGTGTCTTCTCAGACTGGCAAGGTAGACCCTCATCATCCGAAGGTTTCTGGACACAGAGGCAATGTACTTGACATCAAATGGAATCCCTTTAATGACTTCTGTATAGCATCTTGTTCAGAGGACACCACAGTAAGTGTGAACATACATTCATACCACACATTCAGACTGGTGCATGCTCACATTTTATTGACTAAACTGGATCTGATTATCCCATATCCCACTTTCCAGCTTTCTGATGTTCTTGATACGTTTTGATACATTGTTTTCACGTGAATACTGCTTATCATTTGTTGCCCATGTTTGTTTTTCAGGTTAAGATCTGGGATATCCCTGAACACGGTGTTTTAAAGAACATCACAGTGCCTCGGAAGGAGCTGCAGGGTCATTCACGACGTGTCGGACTGATTGAATGGCATCCCACTGCCAACAACATAATTTTCAGTACTGGCTATGACTATCAGGTATTTAAACTATACACATACTTTCTCATGGAATGAAGACAGACAGGATTTCTATGAACTGGCCCCGAGGTAGACGCTAAAAATATTCACAGTGGTAATAAGCTCTTAGCACACATCACCATTTTAATTCTAAACTTCCTTTCCAGTGGCCAAAGTCAAAGTAGTTGTATTGTTTCAGTGTGTAAGCGAAACAAATAAAATACTTCAATAAATAAGGATAATAGTTTAGTTATTACTTAAATGTATTTTGAAAAAAAAAGAAGAATAAAAATTAACTCTTCATCAGAGGATAAAGTAAAATAAATAAAACATAAACCAAACAAAAACAGGTAAAAAAAAAAGTACCACTTTATTTGTTGGTAAACAAATTCTTAGGAATATCAGGGTTTAGTAGTCTTTATATACCAGTAGGAGTTCATATTTAATGTTACAACTGTAAACCATCAGCGGAGTTTTTGTATATTTAATTTAGAACCTTAAAGAGACCCAAAAATCTGCAGTGACCTTATTAATATTGGAAGAGAAGCTGAGAGATCTCTTAAATAAAAGATATAGCAATTAGTTAGACAAGCAGTTACAAAAGTTATGACACTTTTCTTGAAGGTATATTTTCTGACAGTATTTTCTTTAAGCTTTCATTTTCATTTTTTTGTTTGTGGCTTATTTTATTAAACATATAATTACAAACTTTAAAAAGGCTAAAGTCAGTATCTAATTTTAAAATAGCTGTATCAGCAGTGAATGTGCCTCATAGTATGCAGTGTTCAAACATTACATCCTGAGTCAGTTTTTCTATATTAAACTTGTTTGGTCAAGAGAAATAAAATAGGGCAACAACGCCTTTTTATTTTCGCCATAATAGATCTAATAGATTGTTTATATTAATTACTATGTTCTAATATTACTCTTTATGTACTTTTTTGTTGTCTTTTTTACAGCCATTTGAGGATTTATTTTATTTTATTTCAAATCTGTAGTAATATTATAATGATATAATATAATCAGAAAGAATGATTAAATAGTTGTTGATTTTGGGTGTACATTTTAATTTAATTGATTTCTTGGTAACACTTTACAATAAGATATCATTTGTTAACATTAGTTAACTAACACGAACAAACAATGAACAACACACTTATTACAGTATTTATTTATCTTTGATAATGTCAGTTAATCATAATACAACCATTCATTGTTTATTCATGTAAGTTCACAGTGCATTCACTAATGTTAACAAACACAACTTGTGGTATTGCATTAGTAAATGCTGAAATTAGCATTAACTAAGATTAATAAACGGTGTAGTAGTAGTGTTGTTCATTCTTTGTTCATGTTAACTAATGTTGTTAAGTGATGTTAACTAATGAACCTTATTGTAAAATAAGAAAGTGTTACCGATTCCTTTTTGATCGAAAAAACAGATAAGCAAAGCTATAACTGTTAGGTTCATCTAAAGTTAAATTAGATTTAAGTTAATCTAAACATCTGATGCAGTTGTTTTTAGTCAATATTATAGTACATGTCTTGGATGCTCATAGTCAGACTGATTCATTGTTTCTTAATTATTTTTCTTGTCTAAGTACTTTTACACTGATTCCCACCTCCATTTGTTGCCTATTTTCCTCCACCCAGCCCCCCTTATAGAACAAAAGTGGTTTTAAGCATCACAGTTTCCCAATCTTCTTATTCATGGTCCCCCGCCCCTTCCTCGTTTTTTTTTTCTGTTTAAGTGTTTTTTGTGCTGTCCTCAGGCAGTGAAGGTGGGTGTAGAGCAACAGCTTTCCCAGCACATGTGCGCACACACACACACACGCACAGCATCTCGCATTCCTTGCAGTGCTTCTGCAGTAACTGTAGGGCTCTTACCTGTCTCTACAAAAAATAACAGGGTGTAGTGTGTATAAAAACAACGTCAAAACATCAACGTGTGTTCGAGTCCCAGGTCTGGCAGGGATTGTGGGTGGTGGGAGTGAATTCCCTGCACTCTCTCCACCTTAAATACCACGACTGAGGTGAGATCCTTGAGCAAGGCACCGTTCCCCCAACTGCTCCCTGGGCGCTGCAGCAATGACTGCTCCAGGCATGTGTTCACGGTGTGAGTGTGTGTGTGGTTGATCACTTCTCACTGGTGTGTGTGTGTGCACGTTGGATGGGTTAAATGCAGAGCACAAATTCCAAGTATGGCTCACCATACAAGTCACTTTGCTTCACTGCATGTTGTTTTAAACCTGTAAAGACTTTTTGAATTCTCAGTTTGTAGCACTACGGTGTTCTGCTAAGTGATTAAAGACAAAATCTTAATTTTGGGGTGTTTTTTGTGTGTTAATGTGTAGGTTATGGTGTGGAAGCTGGATGTTCCTGAGCAGGTGATCAAGAACCCTCTGAGGTCCATCAGTGTGCACTCAGATGTGGTTCTGTCCATGTCCTTCAACACAGACGGCAGCAGGCTTGCCACCTCTTGCAAGGACAAGAAGATCAGAGTGATTGACCCACGTACTGGCACCATTTTACAGGTGTGTTTCCTTTAGTTTCCTTTAGTAGGTGTGTTTCTGTCATGCATGTTTTGAGACTCATTTTATTATTATTATATATTATTATTATTATAAAGGTACATGGTAACCCAGTAATTAGTCTTACACTTAATTTTAATTATGAGCTGGTACACACGCAGCATATCATGTGTGTATTTGCACAGAAATGCACTTCTCCTTGGCTGCCCCTCTGACACCATACATCCAAAACTAACACCTTTAAAACCTTTACCCAGAGGTCAGCATCACCTCAGAGTCTTATATTCACACTCCAGTGTCTCTTCATGTGACTCAGATGAACAAAAGGTTTCAGTTCATGATTTATGTCATTTTATAGGACATGGTGGATAGATTTTTTTTTCACAAAGTATTTTAAATGAAAGAGAATGTGCATATGTGTTATATTGAAATCTCATACAAGGGCAACATGTGATTTCAGGAGACTAACTGCAAATCACACAAAGCCAGTAAAGTGCTATTTCTTGGAAACCTGAAAATGCTGCTCTCTACAGGCAATTCACGCTGGAACCATCGTCAGATTTCACTTTGGGATCAGGTACGTGATTGTCAAAGTAGGCTTCTTTATTTTTCTTTCTAGGGCAAATTAATTAAAATAAATTCTTGATCTAAGCAACTATGGTTACCCTGTCACCTATAAAACAAGATCGTAACCATGTCTTGAACATTAGGAAACCACTTTCCTATAATGGTATAAAGTATAAAAGAATAGAATGACAAAGGAAATAGTAGATCTAATTCTAGTAGGGAAGTAATCATTATATACCATTTGCAAACAATATTTTAAAATATATACTACTGCTGGCAATGATTAAGTGTGCAAAATATATACAGTATGTGTATATACACAAATACATGTAGTATTTAAAAAATATTTACATGTATTTATAGTCATAATATTTATATATAAATATTTATAATAATATTATATATATTGACATAACACTTGTATTAAATGTATACATTAATGTTTGTACACACACACACACACACACACACACCCTATATATATATAAAATACAGTACACACACATATATTATGTATACAAAATCTTTTTTACTGTTGCTTTTTATTGTAAGTTGTGGTAGTATTGCTTCTGTGAACAGTAAACTTTATTTTGATATTATTAGCCATCTTGAACATTTTGACATTGGCAAGTGCTATTAAATGGCTAGCTTTTCTTACAAGTTCAAAAAAGTACATTTTCAATAAAATTCTAACTGGCAGAAGATTTATCTGTAGAAACTGAGACCTTGGGGGCATTAAAGTTAACATGGAATTCTCAGTAGTTTGGCAACACTAAGATTTTTTCCTCCAGTCTGAAATACTTTGATTAACAAAATGTTTAAAAATGCAGCATTATTTGAAATTTCAAGAAACGTTTTGTAACAAGGTTTTAACAATTAAATAATTTATTGCTTATTGGATGATCAAAATCTTACTGACACACTGACACCAAAACATATATGCAATTCAGTGCAAAAGGCCAAACCCTTTTTAAAATTATTTTAATGTTTTTAAACATTATGTTTTTTTACTAGTAGTGTTTTTTCACAAACCGAACAATTCACTTTGGGGGTGAGTTATCTATTCACATGTAAATATCTGTGACATTTTTTGTCACTTTTTCTGTTATTTTGTGCCCTAAACTCATGTTAATTTCTGACTGTTTAGAGTGGACCTGACATCTATATGCAAGCTCTGCTCTGACATGTCCATCCTCAAACATCTTTAAAACGCAGTATAAGTAATGAGCTAATGATCGCTTTAGATTTCCCCCTAGTGTTACAAGCATAACATAGCAGCTATTTTACTGACCATTACAATGCAACTCATTTGTCTTCCTGAAATGAGTTAAATATACTGTAGATCCCATGTAGTAATAACTTTACATTGGTGTTTTTGGTGTTTTGTCTTTTTTTTTAAAATGGCAGTATTAGATATATTAAGTACCAAAATCACATGTACATGTGCAGGAGGACCTCTCTCAGCCGTCTTACTCAGAGGACTTGGATGGCTCGTCTGGCGTTCTCTTCCCGTTTTATGACCCTGACACACACATGCTTTACATAGCTGGAAAAGTGAGTACATATAACCTAAACTACCAGATTTATCATTATTTTTCACTGCTGTGTGAATGATATGGGTTATTAATAATAACACAACCCTTTAATCATTAGGGTGATGGAAATATCAGATACTATGAAATCAGCCCAGAGAAACCTTATGTGCACTATCTGACTGAATACCGGTCTCTTCTACCACAGAAGGGAATGGGTGAGTACTATACATGTATACACACACACACACACACACACAAACATTCTCATAACAACATCATAAATCATTTCAACCTTCCTTTGCACAAGTAGTCAAAACAGCAGAACAAATCAGCGTCTGCAATCATTTGTAACTGGTTAATCATCGTTGCACTTTTTTTTTACTTATCAGGTTTGGTAAGTACATGGTTTAAATACTTTAGATGTCAGAGAAGTACTGTACTATATTTTACCCATCAGGAGCACACACACACACACACACACAGACATTTATACTAATTGTAAGTTTTTAGAGAATTTTCAGTTTCATCTTTATGAACCCTAAAAAACGTATGTGCCATTTATGCGTACACAAAGAGTCGACACTTTAAAAAGTGCACTTTGCAGTAACGTCAAATAAAAAATGTTTAAAGTACATATCAAATCATTGTTTTAATAATTATACTTTATGTATTGGCTAACATAATTCAGCTCATTCAAAATATTTTTGCTGTTTAATTTTAGCTGTAGCGTGTTATTTGAAACTGCTTTGAATAAATGAATATACAGTTACTATATTTTAAACAATTGTGAATTAGAACATGTCTTTGCATTTTCTTCCAGGTGTCATGCCAAAGAGAGGTCTTGACGTGTGTTCCTGTGAAATCTTCAGATTCTACAAGCTAGTGACAATCAAAAGTCTCATAGAACCTCTATCCATGATTGTTCCACGAAGGGTATATACACAATTCTGTTCATACATGCATTCGAATACAAAAAAAAAAAAAATCCTTGAATAGATGCAATTCTATTCTGTTCTGCAGTCAGAGTCCTATCAAGAGGACATTTACCCCATGACAGCTGGGAACAAGCCTTCCATGACAGCAGATGAGTGGATCAGTGGTCTAGACAAAGGTTAGGGCTTTCTAAAAAAGACTTCTGTCATCATTTAATATCCTTCAAACAAGCATGTCCTTCTACTGTGGAACAAAACTGGAGGAATTATTATTATTAGAAGAATAATATTGGTATTGGTTGTATGCTATGGGTCTCTTATTTTATTTTAAAAATACAGTAATATTTTGTATACTAATATAATATTCCCTATTTTATATCTGCCTAAGGTTTTGGTAAATCTTATTCTTTGTTAAATAGGAAGTTCAAAAGAACAGCATTTAGTTTAGAACAGGTTTTTTACTGTTGCTTTTAGATCTAATATATATACATATATGTATATTTAATGATCGGTAGTGTATGTTAATGTCGTAGAAATATTTTTCAGTGATTCACAGATTAAAACCTAATTACTTGCCCTGCAGGTCCTGTGATGATGTCTCTGAGGCCTGGAAGTAAACTGGACTCATATGTGGAACTGGGCCCAGGAAAAGACCAAACAGACTCGATAGAGACGCATCATTCTCACAGTCGGCCAGGACTATCAGTGCTGATTCAGGAACGGCTGGATGCCAAAGAAGGGAACGCACGCAAAGAATCGCCCCCAACCTCGCTGCTCCTATCCACAGAGGAAAAGAGCAGCTCTACAACCTATGTCAGCAATGGACAACTAGATTCCTCGCACTGCTCACCACCTAAAACAGAGAATGAGGTATGCTACATATAGATTAGCCAATTGGCTACTTGCATAAAAAGTTTCCATACTTCCCTCTAATGCGTGTTTATGTATGTGTTTCTGAATATATAGCTACGACAAATGTTTTATAAGCAGCAGGAAGAGATCCGAAGGCTGAGGGAGCAACTTAACCAGAAGGATGTGCGGATAAAACAGTTGGAATTAGAGATCAAAAATGTTAAAAACTCACAAGCTAATCTTTAAAAGAGACTATAGTACATCACACTGTCAAAAACCTTGTCTGCTTCACTAACATTCACATTAAAATGTTCTGCCTCATGAAATATGCTGTAAAGGTGCGGTCACATTTACTGAAGTCCAGTCATTTCTAGAGGAATCCTAGCGATCGGAAGGTTTGTTTGACGGTGAAACAGTTCAACTCAGAGAATGTGTGCAGAGTGTTTGTGTTTGAGTTGGTCACACAAATTTGAGCCATTGACCAATAGAAAGCTGCTTGGATTGAAAGTGGCTTCATGCATCGCTACACTTCTGACAATGGACAATAGACCTTTCTGCCCGCGAAACTTCGCTAATGTGACTGTTACTTGAGGAAACACATGGGCTACATCCACATTTAGCGTCTCTTTATGGAAAGTCATTCCTTGTATGCACGTTTTGTGTGCACATATATACTGTACGGTCTTTGTGGAAATTTTTATTAGACTTTAGCACTATGCAAACGTTTTTTTTAGCTTGTGATCAGACTTGTTTAAATGTTTGTTTTATTACTATTTTAAAAAATGGCGTAAATGAGCATTTGTGTGCTTTGTTTTATAAACTGGGTTTTTTGAGATTTTGCTTGAATATAATTGTAATGAGATTTCTTTTTCAGATTTTTTTTTCTATTTAATTTCTGTGAAAATGGATGAGTGATGCGGCATGAAAGGTTGATTATAATTATGCAAATGCAACATTTTTAAAACAAAGGGAGGTAAATTTGAAGAAGTAAGTTCTACACATGTGCATTATCATGTTATGTTTAAGATACTTAGTTTTCGGTTTGTTCAAATGTGGATAAAAGAGTTTACCAAATCCCAGCATGCACTGAAGTGGTAGCATTGTGGGAACTGGCTGGGTTCCATCGGGTTTAGGTTCAGTAATTCCTTCAAGCACATGCGCCATTCACTGACAAAATCCCATACTACAACATGCTTGCTACGAACTCCCATAATGTTCAAAATGCATGAAAATACCTCCACCTTTTATTGGTTTGCTTTGTTTCACTCAAAATTACGATTTTAAAAATAGTTGTCCATTAGGAACCTTTCACAAATTTGAACAAGCCATACTTTTTATTAATTATTTTAATAATGTTCTGTTTATATATGGATCTGTATATTCACATGTCAAAATATATACGCGAATAAGAGGTTAAAGATGCTATTTTAAGTGTTGCTGCTGAAATATGTCAAGATATTTACTAAATGTTGTCCAAACAACTTTGATTTCAGTCTTTTTTTTTTAAAACCTAAACTAAAACAAATACAATAATTTGGGCTATCAGATAAAATAGCCAATAAAGATTTCCACAACTATACTTGAGAGTAGGTTTCATTTGTTAACAACAATCAGTAAGACTTCTACATTATTTATTAACCTTTATGTTATTTTAATCGTTTCATATTTATACATTTTCTAAATCAAAAGATGTAACATTAGTTATTGTACTGTGAACTAACATGAAGAAATGAACAACTGTTTTATTAACAGATATTGCTGAAGATAATATATGCTGTCATGTTACAGAACAAAATCTGAAAGTAATGTGTCATAGATAAAACCTTGATCTTTACAAGAACCAACCAATCTTTATTTCATAAAAAAGAATTTGGTTGCTACTTTCTAGTTAAATCTAAAACAGGCCACTTTATTAAATAATATACATTTTCATAATTTCTGGTCAAAGACTGGTTGGCAAAAGAATACATATGTATGCCTGGATGTGCCATTTCAATTGTACGTCATATTATACCAAACGTCTTCATAAATAAGCATGTGTGAAGCACAGGGGGTCATGTACACACACACACACACACAATGGTCAAAATGATTTGAAAATATATGCAATTTATCCAATTAAGTGAATGCTATTTAAATGCATGTCATTTAAATTGCTTATTCATCTTACTGTAACTCAAATTCACAGACACAAACACATTTCTTGCAATAATGCCATATTTAACAAAGCTAAAGAGGTGCTGACATGCAGAGCCTGACATTTATATCTAAGTATTCTCGAATCAGAGTATGAATTATACATACTTTTGAGGGGGCAAATTGAAAGGTTATGGGAGTGAGAATGTAAAATTCCAGATTTTTTGAAAAACACAGTCAGTTTATGTATTATAGATTTTCAACATTTTCATTGTTAAATTACTTAATCATTTCGAGACATCTTCTGGCCTCTTTGGAAGTTTACTCAGTCACCCTAAAGTGGGTCTTAGGCCCTTGGATGAGCACCGAGGTATAATTTGCAGCCTTGCCAGTTTGTCTGTTTTTACAAGAATATGCAGTCCTCATGATTCCTTACCACAAATACAACAACCCACAGAAAATGGCAATGCAATAGTAATCATAATCATAAAGTCGTAAACAAAAGCATATTAACTTTTTCAATTTTACAGTAGGTATATATTACATTTATTATTTCTTGTAGGATGTTAGTAAATAAAAAATTGTATGTGGACAACAGTGGGACTGTATTGTGACCTGTAGGATGTTTGTTTGACATGATCCCTGCACAAACGTTTCACATTTCTATGCAACCACTGATTATTACCAAAAGATGTGGTGCCCTCATGTTGCTGTGAGAGGAAATGCAACCACTTCTCATTAAAGAAAGTAAAGGTAATTTGTTTAAACCTATTTGAATAACAAACAAAAAAAACTAAATCATAACTTGTCTAAAAGGTTTCAAAACGGTTTTACCGTTTACATTCAGCGGACATAGAAAACAGCCTTTAACAGCCATTAATTTGTAGGCTTCTTTTGTGAAGAATGACTCCACCTGTTACAAAAGACCATTACACATGAAATAAACTGCATCTTTTTCTTTCGGGCAAAAAACTGAAAATATGTGACACATATATGATTTTATTCAAGGTTTGGGTTTATGCAGACTGAATAAATCAAACCTATCCCAAGAAATATCAAGTACAACTACCCCCAAACTCCATTCGATTTTACAAAACAATATTTATAATTAACAATCCCAGTTTTAAAGGAATTCATATTATTGAATTAAATATTGTGTAGCTTTTTAGTCATTTTTTGCGACTACAATATGCATGTCACATGAAACAAAGCATTTACAAGATGGGTATGTAGGATGTGTGTTCATTATAAAGTGGTAGCATTTAAGCAGCTCCTCTATTTGTACACTACACACTAAATGTATCACCGGATTTGATCAAACATGAACAGATTAACAAATGCATCTTTTGAGAACACTTGTGTTTTGTTTTTAAAGAGTCTTTGCTATTTATAACTATAACAGTTTGTCACTGCATTTTGATTATATTAAAAATTATTGAAGAATGAATAAAGAATTAACTTGAATAATCTCTTCCTACTTGGTTGTTTTGATTGTATTAAAGAAAATAAATTAAGGGGCTGCAACATAAATACAAACAATCCTTAAAATCTAAATCTACTGAAAACGATCAGCAGCCGCTGTGCACTTTGTCAAGACAGACATGGTCTCCCAAATGCTCATTGGGAGACTTCAAATAAATTTTAAGACAAAGGACAGAGAAATAGGAGAGTGAGCAAAGCACAAAATGTTATTTTATTTACAAAGTTTTTGTCTTACAGAAAGTAAAAATGTAGCTACAACCTTGATTTGTGCCACAGGCTGCCACACTAAAATTATGGCCCGCTTGTCACACAGTTGCTATAGCAATCTTATTGGGAAATTTGGAACAAAAACTATAGGGGGAGGAAATGTCCAAAAAAAAAATAAAATTAAAAAAAAAAAAAAAAAGAAAAAGAAAGGAGAGGGGGGGGAAAGAAAAAACAGAAAAAAACAAAACAACACTTTCAACAAAATATTAAAAGCACAGACCCAAAACTAAATACCAGTCCCCGAAGTCCCCAGAGGTTTTGAAACACAAACGGGCAGGGGATTGACAGTTGGACTTGTGGAATGCTGAGTAAGCCACCGATCCAGAAGACTTTAATTCAGCTCGTAGGCTCCATATGAACAGCTCCACCCGTCCGGTACAGTCTTGCCCCCACAGGGAGCTTAGCGCTTGGGTAAAGGGGGAGGGGGGTTGTGGAGGGGTAGAAAGGTTGATGGGATAGCCAAGTTGTTGAAAAGGAAGGAGAGGTTAGGGTTGGTAACAGAGTTGTTCATTGGCTCTTAATCGTCCTCATCATCATCGTCGTCATCATCTTCATCGTCTGCTTCTCGTTTTCTCTTCTCACCCTTGCCTCCTTGCTCTTCTTCTGAGGGAGATGAGACAATTACTTCATAAATCACACACAACAAAAGAAAGCAAACAAAGTCATAAACAAACACTTGCTTGTTCCAGTAATCAAACTCACCGTCATCATCGTCGTCGTCATCATCATCTTCATCATCCTCTACTTCTCCATCTTGACCAAAGTCTTCCTCCTGAAACCAAGAAGCCCATGTAATTAAATCAGCTTTTCTGTTATTAATTTCCATTAGCAACGCATAGCTGAATTTATACCTCATCCTCTCCACTGCCATCCTCATCATCCTCCTCGCCTTCAACCTCATCTTCATCATCGTCATCATCTTCCTCTTCATCAAACTCCTCTTCTCCATCTTCATCCTCCTCCTCTTCTCCTTCTGTATTTAAAGTGATATTAACAAACATTGCCCACCTCAAACTGTTGTTCAAACACTAAAACAGTATAAAAAAAAAAAAAAAAAAAAAAAAGGTTGGCCACACCAACCCTCGTCATCATCGTCATCGACCCCATCTCCATCAACTTCTCCGTCCGAGTCCGACGCCTCGCGATCATCCATGTCATAGCCGTCTAGATATGTGAGCTGTGGAAGGAGCTTAAAGACGCTTTCCCGGTAGTCATTCAGGTTTGTGACTTCGCAATTGAAAAGGTCGAGACTCTTCAAATGGTCAAGTTTTTTCTGCCAAAGTAAACAGATGAATCACATAACTGTACAGCCCCATTTTGGGTTATGCACAACTAAGACATTTCATGCACACCTAAAGGCATATAATAAGATGTCTTAAGTATCATCACAGGAGAAAGACAGTCAATAAAACCATATTTAAAGCTGCAGTCTGTAACTTTATTCAATTTATAAACACGAGTACACCATGAATCCATTTTCCAAACTGTGTTTTTGGCGTGCCCTGAATTAGTCAGATACACCTATAAGTGTTTATATGTATATATACACATGCACACTTTCCAGCATAGTTTTGATCACATTGATTAGAAATGTGCATATCAAATATTTTACAGTAGGCTTAAGATGTAAACTTGTAAATGTGTAAAACAACATGCAAATTTATGAAACAGGAAGTCTATACACACCAAGGGTTCCAATGTGCTGATGTCTTTCAGTTTGTTACCACTTAGGTTTAGATGTGTGAGATTGGGGAGTTTTTCAGCTAAAACATCAAGGCCACCAGAGATTCTGTTGTCACTGAGTTCCAACTGAAAATGAACATACATGCATATCAGAACACAACTAAGATAATATTGCACATTGTTAACATAGACCTGTAAACACTCTGATTACCTTTTTAAGTTTTCCGAGTTTAGGGAGGTTGGAGACCGAGAGTAGACCGACATTTATCAAACTTAGAAACTCAAGATTAACAAATTCTGCTGTGAGGCCTTCAATTTTCCCTTCATTTGATCTGCAGTTGTCAAGGACAAGTTCTCGTACCTAGAAACAACCAACATACAAGGGAAAATATAAATACTAGAAGTAGTGTTAACAATAAGGTTACAATATGGAATGCAATATGGAGTGCAGCAACTCAAATTTTAGAAGCCAGGGGAGTTGGACACGTTGGCCAACATGGACATGCTCAATGGAGGCGACAAACTATACTGGTTAAAAAAAAAAGTTTCTCAACTGGGGAAAAACAAGGCGATGAGCACATGAACACAAATGCACTTGTTTTTAAAACGTTTTGGAGATTTAACGGGTTTAATCAGCGTTTAATCAAGAAACTAATCTGAAAACCACTAAATAATGTTTGCTAAGCGGTTGCTGCTGTTGTTGTATGGCCCTATGGCTAAGACTGTCGCAGCGAGTCACCAATGAGAAAACAGCAGATTACACGCCGACAGCCAGACAACATGGACATATCCTAAAGACACCACGGTCTTTTGTGACATTTTGTGTGACAAACTGCAAATGGAGGGTATTTATGAGCTTGTTTAGGATGGGAACGATGTGTCGATGGCGTATTCCTGCTGCGAAAGACGAAGACAGAGCGGAAATTAGTGAGACAAAAATGGAGAGTTTCTTTCTCTCATGACAACATGGCGCCTCCTCAGATAGACTACATTGACAGAAAAACTCTACACATTAACCAAAACTCAACGCTGCGTTTGATAACCTGGCTCTGTGCTGTTATTCATGCCACAGGGTAACGTTAAAATTTTACGCGACGTTTACTTGATTTTAAAAACTGAACTTAAACATTTCCGCCGGATTGCCCAACCAAACTAGCACATGTAACGCTAGCTTCTATTTACTCAGTCTCTCGTTCAGTCTTTGCACACGTTGTGTTACAAATTGTATCTTAAAAACGTTTGAAAATCATCAGAGCGAGTATTTATGGAGTATAACCCTTGGTTTAATCGGTAGTGGCGCGTGGGGAGTAATGGCGGGAATCAGCGCCTCGCAGCAGCGAGCAACAATAATTCAACACGGTCGTTTCAACGAATACATGTGTTAAATACTACATGTTTTAATATTACTTTTGAGAATAGAGCAAATTGGCTAACTTTTTTTTAATAATCAGTTTGTTTATACGAGCGGAAAGCCTCCTTCCCCTATAGAATAAAATTCATAATTCGACTGTATGTTCGTCAAATTATATTGTTACTTATTTTTTAACTGGTGGTCTTATTATTTATATACCGGAATATTATAGCAAAGGAGGATTTGTGTTTTATAGTGATGGAGACTAAAATGTGACCGTATTTAAGAAAATGTGTTAGTGTATGGCTATATTCAGAGTATAGCTCGTTTATTACTTTGGCTTTTAAGTGCTGTAATAAAGGGCGCCTCATGTTAGCAACAAACATGGCCACCACGGTGAAATAAACCATCCCATCCATATCTACCATGCCGATGTTAAAATAAGCAAATATTAAGCATAAAAGCATGCCAGATCACGAATACATACATCCAGCATGGGGGGCTTAAAATGCTGCAATAATACGTTGAGCTTTCCAAACTAACTACTCAGTATGGCTTAACGCTACACAGTCTGGATCATTTCATATCAAAACAGACGAACGAACATTAATGCTGTGGATATACACGCAGCACTTTCTCGTCTAACTCTGTACCAGGGGTATTACACCCATGTGCTTACCATTAAACTACACACAGGTCAGTGGAACTAGAAAGTAGCACAGCTAGCATGGCTGAGCACAAAACTAAAGATTTGGCTCAAAATTACTCACATCAGATGGTGTCCTGTTCCTCAGCTCCAAATGAATCCTCTTTTTCATGTCCATATCGCCCCTCAAAAGTTGGACTCTTCCCTCTTGGGTTCTGGAGGAATTTCTGTTCAGCCCAAAAGGTAGAAAGATGCCTTAATGGAGGGAGAATATGGGACTGTATAATGATCTGAGCCCAGCGCCAAGTTACTCTGGGAGAGCAGAAACCATGGAGGGAAACGGCACTGAAACAAATATATACTCAATAGCGCCAACTCTGGCCAACGACACCCACTGCACTCACACAAACACAAGATCGAGCAGTACTGCATTACAGTGTGTGACATCAAAAGTTTGTCTAAATGTTGTAATTCAAGTCAAATTTGTTGGAAATGTGCCTTTTATTTTTAATTCTTTGTAACATATTGTATACATAATCAATAAATATTTTTTTATATAGGCCAACACAGAACCCTGTCTTTATCTGTCTGTGTTAAAATGGCCTTGTTATTATTTATGGTGTTTATACAATAAACTTCAACATCATTGCATTTTCTTTGTTACATCAGGTCATTCTAGCGTAGCCAGCATACGTGTGTCAATGCAAATAAAGTTTTAAACATATAGGAAGATATTATTCAAATGTTTTACTAAAGAAATAATTGCATATTCAGTTTTTTTTTAATATAGCTAAACAAAGTGTTCTCTTCACATACACTGCAACTATTAGCCTACCTAAAATACATATATTTTATGACTTATTTAAGACATTTCCCTACTATGGACTTTTTATATAGTGCTTATTAATGGACAGAATCAATTTTATTAGGTTAATGCTTAATCTGTCTGGCAAGCAAATTATTTTATATAGATTCAACCCACTATTAAATTATCCTAAATGAACAGCAAACAACATTTCTCTCTTTGAAACTATGAACTATGAAACCAGCTATTCAGAGAGACGGCAAACCGTTACATTTTTTTAATGTTTGGGGTGTCTATACTTTACACTATTTAAATTATGCATACAGTACATAATGAAAAAAGCGAAACTATTGTTTTATATAATATTTCTATTTGCTTAACCTGTGTTAATTTTATGAACATTGTGTGCTGTTCAACAAGTTAATTTGCTGTGTAGGAACTTGCCAGAAGAGGGCATCATTTTGATTCTTGTTTCTACATTGTCAGGTCTCTCTCATCCTGCAATATTAGAGACAGCAATTATACTAACTAAAACCACTGAAAAAAACTAAGGTTTAATAACTTACAACAGTTATAAAAGTAGCCTATAATGAGCGTCACATCACATTAAAAACAAACTATCAGTAAGAGCTTTAAATATCTTGAGGCAGCAAGAGCCAAAGGATTCAGAGTCAACTCCAACTTTGAATATTTCTTTAATATTTAAAGAGAAACCATTTATAAAATATGCACTCCGTTTGCTAGGCATGAACAAACAAACAAAGATAAACAAAGGTCAAAGCTCACTAAAGACGCTCAGACTTCCCTGTTTTTTTGGCAAATAACACAAAAGATCATCAAATTTGCACCATATGAGAACCCCTTACCAAGGTTTATCCATTATGTCAACATGGTAGGAGATTTATAACTGTGAAGTCATCTTATTTCTGTCTTATAAGTCCAATGATTGCACAGTTGCATACTGGCCAAAGAATATGAGGCTGCTTGTACACAATGCATGGTGCAAACACTATTCCTTCATGATATTTGCTCCAGGATAAAAACTCAAAATACTCAAAACATTTATTAAGAGGGCAGAGTCAAACACTTTCCAATGCCTCTCTGATAACAAATTTCTTAAAAAAATGTAAATTATTTTAATTTAGAATACATTTTGAATGTCTATGCTAAAATTTAATTAATTGACCTCAGAACTGTTCAAGGCTGTTGTATCTACTTAGTGGCGGGAGAAGAGACTTCAATATGTTTTGATACGATTGTGAACGCCCAGAAAGTGAGCAGCAGAGATAAAAATGGTTATGTATGAGTGGCCGGAGAGGGCAGGCACTTTACAGCCCTTTTGAGTATTCAAATAACATGGAAATACTGAATGCAGAAACACCTTCAATGTCAACATTATTTTTTTTCTCACTTTGAAAAGGGATAGTTTATTGTGGCTGGGAAGTTTTTCACTGTTGTCTTCAAACACTAACAATTAAAGAGACAGTCTCTCAGTATAAGGATCCATTAATTTCTTAATAGATCATAGAATACCTCTTATTTATTTTATTAAACTGTTATTAGTCTTGGTCAATTTACAGTAGATTAATTAAAATTTAATGTTAATCTCTATTAGTTTATATATGTATGTATTTATTTATTCATTCATTTATTATTATTTTACTGATGATTTACCTCCATGTTTGTCTATGACCCTTGACCAGGTTAGAAATAGTGGTCATCTCACGTAAATGCACAAGCTGCCATGACCTCCTTTTTTACTTTCTTCTGTGAGTATTGTGCCAAGTTCTCCACCTTTGCAAATAAGATAAGAGCACAACTGCAAGAACTCTCCCAGCATACGGTAATGTTTAACCAGATAATTATTCTCTTAGCAGCAGGAAAAGTAAATGGGCACAATTTTTTTTTCAGCCCTGTCATTTCAATACTTCATATTCATGTGACAGGACAACAAAATGGAAGAGACATTGGAGAAAGAGATCCCGCCATCTGAAGTAAAAGATTCTAATGAAGGTATGACTTTTGATTTAAAACTTTATAATCAATAACTTTTAAAAAGAGCATGACTGCTTGTTTTTTTTAAATTATGGATTTATTAACTGTTCATCCAATAGTGACTAAAGTTTATACATATATACATATTGAAGTTGAAATCCAGCTAACAGGGAACATTCTTAGAAGTTTGTTTAACATTGTGGCAAGGTTCTCACAAAAGTTATTTCAGTAACGTTGGTACAAAAACATTTATACAGTACTCGTGGAATGTTCTTTTAAATGCATTATTTGGACTCTTGACTAATATTTTTACATTTTAATACTTAAGAACAATAAAGTTTAACATTCTCATAATGTTTGCAAAATAAATGAATGTTTCTTAAACAATTTTATTACTAAGAAAAAAACCCATAAAACCCAGACAGTTTGAATGTTAGTAATAAAACATACTACAATAAATAATAATTTTACAATGTAATGAGAATATAGCAAAATGTTCTTGAAATATATTTTGTGTTAGCTGGCAACAACCATAACTGCCATGATTCTTATCTTTCAATGCCTCTACATTTCTTCTGAAACATCTATTGAGGGGCTTTTCATGAATTCTGAATACTTGTGGTTGGATTTTCCTTAGCTACTGTTACAAAGTAAACTGCAATACCTGCAGCAGGAAAAGCAGCAAAGGAGTGAGTGATTTGTTTGTTTGGTAGGTGGAATTCGGCTGCGATTGAGAGACAGAGACCTGTTGAAGAAACGAAAGGCTGAGGCAGAGGAAAAGGCAACCAACCAGTGGGTCTATGGGTAAAGCTAGTGTTGAATTGGGCCAATAAATGCACTGGAAAAGGCCTAGAGCACCTTATTATTGTGATATTATGATGCAAATGTGCACATTTGGATTAGTCATTTTAAATAATGTCTCTGAACACAGGGCACAAAGCCTTAAAAGAGTGAAAAAGAAGAGCAGCGGTACCTCAGGAAGAAAAGGTCGACCAAGAAAAGAACCGCCTGTAGTTATTCCTGAAGTTTTCGGTCTGGTTCAAGAAACAGATTCTTCTCCCATCACACCTCCTATTACAGAACCTGTGTTACCCACGATAGCAGAAACACTGCCTTTAGTACCAGCTGAGCCACAACCGGAGCCACAACTACAGCTACAACCAGAGCTGGCGCCAATGGAAAAAATGAGTGAAAAACCTCTGGAGTTTCTGATTGAGGATCTGGGACCTGAAGAGGAGGAAGACGTGCCTCAAAAAAGCCTTATCATTGATATAGGTATTTGCAGAAATGCCGCTTTTGTTTTCAGCAAGGTCTTCATTAACTAATGGGTGGTTCATTTATAACATTAAGCATTTTATTTGTTTGTCAGAAAAAATGAATAATGTCCATTGATTTTAGGTGATGACGAGCAGCCATGTGCTGAGCTGAACAGTCAAGTCTCAATTCCAGTGTATCCTCTAGCATCTGCTCCTTCTCAACCAGAGAGTCTACCTGAGGATTTAATCATCTGAGTACCTTTTTCTACAGAAAAAAATAATTTTATAAAATTTTCTATTACAAAGGATTTTCAATCCCAAAACAAGAACAAAATTGTATATTTATTAAAAAATATTAATCTCTCAATGTATATATGCCACTCATCAGTACTTTGTCAAACAAACAAAAAAAACATTCTAGACATATTAATAAAAAACTGAAATTGTTAAGGTATACTTTTGTTGTTCTTTTATGATTTTAAAGCAACTAGAACTTTGCCGTAAGCATATATTACGAATACTCTCTTGTAGAACTGAATATTTTTAAATAAATTGGTTTTATATTTTGTCTGTGTCTACAGTCATTTCATCACTCACTTATTGCTAACAGTGCACTATTGACAGCCTACGGGTGAAATGGGTACTGCAGTCCAAATTCAAAATACAAGAGTTGTTTCTCCTCCATGGACTCGTTGCTCAAGCGGGTTGCCAGATTGGTAAAATCTGGAAACCCTGAAGCAGTTAATTCGCTGGCTTCCATGGCTGCAATATGCTGTTTTTTTCCTGCCAACTGGCCACCCAGGGTGTCAAATTAATACTGGTTAAACTGGCAGTGGGTGAAATCATAACAAAACCAGAAATTCTGAGAGAAATGCCATTTCTGCATAAATAGCATGTACGTCAAAATATTTAATATGGCACCATTAATAAACCCAGCACAGTACTGAAAACACTTAAATTAAGATGCAATAATTAATCGTACACAAACTATGCAATTAATCAAATTCTAGCAATACAGTTGCTTGCTAAGGATAGAATGTTAACATTTAGATCTGCGCTGTGAACCATAGAATGATCTTAAAAAAAAGTCAATTATTAGTAAAAGTACTAGATCAGTCTGGTTTGACAAAGATGAACAATTTTGCAAAGTTTGATTTGTAACGTCCTGTTAGTAGGGCACATAAACAACCAATCATTATCAATAATCAGTAACACAAATTAGGGGACAGCTTACCCCAAAATAATAAAAAAAAGATATTACTGACTTTTCTTCAGTGGAACACAAAAGCTGACATTTTGAAGATTCATGTAAGCAAACAAATTTTGTGACCATTGACTTCCATTGTATGGACAAAAAGAAAAAAATATTGTCTTTCCCAAAAAAACCCAAAAACTTTTATGTTGGACAGAAAAATACAGTCTTACGGATTTGGAGTAATATGAGTAAATGTTTACAGAATTTGTTAGTAAATTATCCATTGATCTTTGTTCTTGCAAACGCAGGAATTTGACAAATCTCAGACATCATTTGTGAGTTCTTTGCTCTGCACAGGTTTAACTCTCACAACTTCAGCAAAACCATCTCCAAACCAGCAGGTGATGTCAGCTGTATCCAGGGTGAAGAAGAACAGGCGGTCCTGACAACGCGAGCGACGATATACTGATCTAGGGTCAGCTGACAGAATACCTTTGATGGCTGCTACTGCTTCTTCTGGTCCTTTCAAGAACTGGAACTTTGGTCTTGTGCTGTCTATAAATCAAAAATCAATTAGAAATATTACAACAGCCTTCATTAGAAAAAACCTTAGGCATCAGAAAGACCTAATACCTGTACTGTTGCAGGGAACAAATTCTTTGAGCTCTTTCTCAGCATTCGCAGTAAACCGCACGTCTAGGTTACTGACGGGAGGTGCCCTGACCCAGGCAGCGATAGTACTGTAGTCCTCACATCCAAATTTAAGACTGGATGAACTTAAACGGTCGGTTATCATTGAAGTGCATTCAGGAGAATCTGTCTGATTGTCTTCTGAATTTTCAATGAAAAGCTGCTGTTGTTTGACATAGTTTTTAACCTCTGCTAACACATCAGTCACATTACTGGATCCAAACCTTTCTGGTTGAGAGAGATCTGAAGGTCCAGTTGAACTAACTCGGAGCTCTGAGGAGGGTTCAGATGATGTCCCTGAGATGTTTGCTTCATTTTCTAGATCCAGAACATGGGGAATCTGAGAGTCTTTGAATGGTGATGCTTGTCTGTATTCACTGTTGGTATCCTCTCTTCTTGTTTTTGGAGAATCGTAGTCTGGAATATATGGCTTGATGTCTAGCACAGGTGTTCCAGCAATTATATCAACACCAGACAGGTGAAGTGTATCCTCTTGAAAATCAAATGATAAAGAATTACTATACTGTTATATCCATGTTAAAGAGTCTTTCAAATTACAAGGTCCCTCAAAATTATTTTACGATGGTTAAGAACACATTTTTATATGGTAAACTATCATACTGACTATAACAAACTAGCCACACTAGTTGTCCTGTTAAACAGTTTGAGATTGAGGCAAGTAAATTAAAGGGGTAAAAAAAAACAAATAAAAAAAACGAAATTTCTGTCATTAATTACTCACCCTTGTGTCATTCCAAATCTCTAAGACCTTTGTTCATCTTTGGAGCATAAATTAAGATATTTGAGATGCATTCTAATTGCTCTCTGACTTTCCCATAGAAAGCAAATTTCCTTACACGATCAAGGATCAGAAAGGAAATCGTTTAATAATAATAATTAATGTGACATCAACGGTTCATCTCTAATTTAACAGTTACAAGAATACTTTTTGTGCGGAAATGAAAACAAAAATAAATGACTTTATTCAACAATTTGTCTCCTCTGTCTAACTCTTACTTTAAATATGCGATACTCTCCAAAATGGAGCCAATGCATACTATTCTTAATTTGTGTTTCAAATATGAACAAAAGTCATTTGAAACGACACAAGGGCGAGTAATTAATGAACCTCAAAAAAAGTTAAAGACAGTTCATTTAAAACAGCATCAACAAATAAAAACAATAAAATGCTAAAAGATTATTTATATAAATTATAAAATTACTATAATTTAATACATATGTAATATAAATTACCCAAATCACTACGAAAATACAAGCTAATTCACAATATAAGAATAATATACATTACATAAATAATAAATACTACTGTAAAATATACGTCTTGTTAAAATTATACTGCAAACGCCACATAATAATCATCAACAGTAGTAGAGCAGTGGCTCTCAACCTTTTGGACTCCAAAGCAGTCCACAAGAATATTTAAAGATCCAATGATTTTCCAGCTGTTGGTGATTTACTACATAAAGATAAATAACTTTAAAAAATGTTTTTACTCACGTTTTTTTCCTACATGATAAAATAATTTAGAGCTAAGCATAAAAATAAATAAATAAATAAAAGAAAAATAACTTTTTAAATGAGGCTACCTTGGTTCATATATTCAGTTTTGTCAACAAAATGGGAGCCTTTATTCCTAATAAAAAAACATAATTTAATTAAATTAAATAATATAACTTCTTTTGGCTTAAGTTTTCTGAAACCTGCTAGTGGATTCCAGCCACCTGGTTGAAAACCACTGTCTTAGAGGTCACTCAGTCTTGTAAATATGTGGTACCTGTGATTCTTTCTAGCTTAGCCAAGGTCAGTCCCAAAGCATTAGGCCTGTGGGGGCTACGAGTGGAGTACACCCCCACCCTCTGGCCATTTAGACGGGGTGGCTTTACTTTGGCTTTGTAGCTCATTTGGCCATTCTTATGGAAGAGGAAAATGATCCTGAGAATGGGAAAGAAAAGACAAAAGAGTTCACTTCACACAAATGTACAAGGATCTTTCAAGTGTCATCAATTAGGCCTGTTCACTTGGCAGAGCTGCCTAGAAACATTATCACAACGTATCCATTAAATGTACTTCTTGTAATGACTAAAGCCATTCTTATTTGATTTAGCTTGATCAACAGTCTCAACTGCTACATTGTTATTTATCTCAATTAAACAATTCTCTGTTTTTACAGAGAACCATTTGGGTATTGAAGGTGAGAGTGCTGGTTATTCACTCCCCCCACCCACAATCCCTGCCGGACCTGGGACTCGAACCAGCAGCCTTTAGGTTAGGTTACAAGTCCAACTCCCTATCCATTGGCCATGACTACCCCCCTAACTACATATATCATTCACTTAAAAAAAATAATTAGGAGTAAAAAAAAAAACTTGTTAGTGTGTTAGTGTATCACATTTTCAGTGAGTAATTTTGCGAGAAGGAGAAAGACGTGCAGATTTCAAAACAGGTTCAAGTTGGTCAAGAATTAAGTTGGTCATGTAAATTCACCTCAGTGACCAACAGGAAGCTTGGTTTAAAAGTGACTTCTGTTTGAACTGTTACATTTCAAACAATGTATCAACATTTTGCAATTGTGACTGTGTCTGTAATTTCCTATTAAACAACCAAAATTCAGAACTTTTTGTATATATAGGAATGTTATTATTTTATTCCCTAAACCAAATTATTATATCAGCATGTATTCTGAATGTGGTAAAAATTGACACATCTGACAGGCAGTCAAGGAGGAAAGGAGATGTGCACACGAAAGTCTCTCCATCCATTCGCTACATACCAGATATGAGAGTATTGTTCCAGGCCAACTAAAGAATGCTCAGGATTATTGAAGACTGAGGGTTCAATCTTTAAGCTGGCCCGAGAAGAACTGCATATGGTGGGTTGCCGTGGAGTACCATTTTTGACTGCAAAACATGAGCTGATGTATCCAATCGGTACCGTCTGAATGCGTCCTGAGACCATAAAGACAGACAAATACAGTTTATTTGACATGAAAACTAAGCTGTGACCAAGGGGTCATAGTTAAGACTAGTTAACATGGCAACGAAAACATCTGAACCCAAAAAGGAAAATAGGAATCGTATTGGTTTTAATGGAAAGTATAATGTATATAAAGTACACTGGTATGTGATGGATTCTATTGGAGGGACGTTAAATCCTATTGGAAAAGTGCCCAAAACACAATACAAAAGGTATTTTGTAATCGTTTTACAGAAAAAAAGTTAATGGTTCATGATGGAAACTATTATAATTTATGTGATGGTTTCTATTTGTATTCTGTTGAATTGTCAAAAAGAGCATTATCATATGATGACGAAGTAAACAACGCAACCTATACGATCTGCTAAAGTAAGTTAGACTGAAGAATCAAAAGTAAAAGTGGACAATATGTGTTACTGAATCCATTTTACCTTGCTCTAATAGCTGACTGATTTCACACGGGCTTTGAGTTGGCCTTTTGCTCAATGATCGCAATTTGTCTTCGTGTTTACAGTCTGTCAGCGTGGACTGAAGTGATGACATCTGCTTCTTATGTGCTCGTATGGCTCCATCCATCTGCTGTCTGTGTTTGATCAACAAATCAAGCAATGAATGGAGGAAACTTCTTTTCTGGATGATATTAACTCATATACCACAATCATTATGATCGAATAACCTAACTTACCTGAGATTTTTTATCTCTCTTCTCATTACTGACGCCTGCTGTGTGAGTTTCCTGACTTGTTCAGCACAGCTTACGTTACATGCTGGAGGTGACATTTTTGTGATAGCTGATAACCTTATAAACTTTCGAAAATATTTAATGCTATGTTAAACTGGTTTGTTCCATCAGCTGCCCTGCGCCCACTGCAGTACGAACACGTGTTTTGGTTTTGGAAGGAACACGTTGGACTACCAACTACTTTCACGGAATAACACTTCTTCTTTAGGAGACTGGAAAATAGAGCACCACAGTGACATACCACCATCTACTGTTCACTGTACAAACAACACGGGCCATGTTAAATATCTATTTAAAAACGTATGCAGTATTTCTTTTATTTTTATTATTATTATTATTATTATTATTATTATTATTATTATTGTCACACATAATTTATGGTTTTAATATTGACAATTGAAATAATGTAAATGTAGGTTAATTTAAATAATGATTAACAAATACTTGTTGTATATGACAACACTGTTACCGTAGGCTATTAGAACCTACATTGCAGCTCTACTAAAATAAACCTGCACATTTTTGTTTATCACTCTATGACACTCTATGTCAATGCTAATTGGATGTTAAAACGACCTGTTCACTTGGTCATGAACAAGCCTTAAAATAAATCTTCTTGATTTAATGGACTGGATAAATCAATATTCAAGAATTAAAGTAATAATACAGGTATTCTGTATATATATTAAGGTATCATTAATAAAATTTGTTAATAAAATTATATTTTGAGCTTGTTGTGTCAGTGATGTAATTTTACAACACTCCCTGTTGAAAAAACAGCATATGCAAGTTTTTTTTTTTTTTTTTTACATTTCAAACCAAGATGACAGACAGAAAGTAATAAACATACAAACATTAAAGATGAAAAAAGAGAGATTCAAGAGAGACTGCATACAGCTGCAAAGTTCTAATATGTTTAAGGAAGGGTAACTGAATTGTTGAGAATTTGATCATGGAACCACAAAGACTGTGTTCGATATTTTTTTAAATTGATTAAAAATGTACATGTTTCATTTATTAAAATCTTTTATCCACAGAGTGTGAGAGGGAGCGTGAGGACCTTTCCAAAGCAACAGAATACAATGTCTTGCTAGAGTGAGAAAAGCTATCAGCTCAGTGAAATGAGATAGGAATGAGTAACCAGACTCCAAACAACCCAATTAGAGGAGAGGAAAAGATATGGTAGCTAAAAAAGTGTGTCAAAAACTCTCAAAAAAGAGAGAGAGTGGTTGGATATGTTTTGGAGCTGGGATGCTAGTTTGTGCTGGTTAAAGATGATCCTTTGCTGGTTTATGCTGGTCTTTTGCTGATCCTTTGCATACCTAACCGGCATATGCTAGTTTTTTCAACAGTGAACCATCAGAAAATGGATGAATAGAAGCATAATGTTTTTGACTGTTCACAAGTTTAAATGTCTTTAAATGTCACTGTAGACACTGTAGTAAAGGCTACACAAACATGCTTTGCATCAAGTGCAAATGTCTACCTCTGCTTCTTGGAGGACATGCATTTGGGACTGATCATAACTGAACATGGTTATGAACAGAGCTATATATAGTAAATGCTAACATTTTTATTCAGTTCATCAGATTTTATGGCCCGGTTTCACAGACAGGGCTTAGTAAAGCCAGGATTAAACTAGGATGTAGGCTACATCTTAAGACAAAACAAAGACACATGTTTTAAGATCTGTCAGTGCCATTGTGTCATTCAGTTGATGCAGCTCAGATTTACATTTTAGTGTAAGACTAGGCTTAAGCCTTAAGCAACAAGGCTTTTTTTGTTAAACCGGGGCTATAAATATATTTTTTTATATTATTTTTTTTTTCAGCACGCGTTTTGTAAACAATAATTGTATAATGTAAATATCGTTACGTTAAAAAAAGCTAGAGGGAAAACATTAAATTCACAACAGTTCACTGGGTGGCGCCATGTACATGTAATGCAAATCACCAATAAACCAGAGAAGAAGAAGAAATGTGTTTCCGTATGTTACGCGGTGGTTTTATCCAATCAGTAGATCGTGCGTTTTATTTTGAACTTGCTAGTGGCGGTTAAGTTGATATTGCTTGATTTTACAGTCTCAAGTACGGATTAATATAAAAAGTAACGTTCAATTACGCGTTAATGAGAGGCAAAGGTAAGAATTAAAGAACGAACTCACTTTAATATAAATTAAATGATTAAATAACGCTTTGGATTTGGCGATGCCGATGTCCAGTTTACACTATTAATCTCTATAAATAACTACTGTGTTTTAGAACTTATAACGGTGCCTAACGTTACCAGTCTGTATTTACAAACTGTATTTAAGCAACATTTGCTATGTGTCTGTGATGTCTAAAATGTAGTGAAGACAGGCAGCTAGCTAACGTTAGGCGTTGAGACACCAACAAAGTTGACATTTCTTGAGAACATGCAAGTAATGACGTTTAGCCTGTGTCTTAACGTTACTATTAGTTTTGTCTTTTTATCTTTAAAATGTGTAAGCTTTTACTCTCTGTGCAGAAGTAACGTTAGACTTAATCTCTAAAGCTTGTAAGAAGATGTGGGAGACATAATGCCAGAAATAGATATCGAACTTATTTATTATAACAACTAGTGTTGTTTACGTAATATAACGTTAGAGCCTAACGTAGTAATATATTTATCAAAATCTTTCTGTAAAAAGGAACATTACAGTTGCTGCGATGCTTACTTATACTGATGTAAAATGATTGGATGTTGCTTAATTTTTATGTCTTTTGAAAAGAGTACTAGTTAAAGTTAAATTATATTACATTAATTTAAATATATTTAAAAACAACTCTATTTACTTTGATTTGTGTGATTGCAGATATTAATCAAAAAACATGTCATCTGTCCATGGACTGTCAAGCGTAAGTACTCCACATCCATGCATATTATAGCCTATATAACTTTCTGACAGTTTGAGCTCTAATCATAGAGCTTTATGCATTTTTCAGCCCAGATCAGATAGAGTTCCACTCAGAGATGTGCAGAATGAGCTGCTGAATTTGCAGGACAGTCCAACTCTAATGCTTAAACATGCATCGATGCATGAGAGGGACCCTAAAACAAAGGTATGAAGACATTCTATCACAGCTTTCAGATCACTTTGTTTTTTTAACTTTCTGTGATTTTGAGTTCATATGGAAAGAATATAAGGAATTTACTTTGATCTCAGCTGAGATGTCTTTTTTTCCACCAGCATGAAGTTGGCCCTGGTGAAAACCCATCAAGCCTAACTATCGCAACAGACATCCATAGTGATGGGAAAGCTGTAAATGCAACTGATAAATATCAAGATGTCATATTAAAATCCTTTGTGTGTCTTGAAGAAGAGGTCGTAGTTGTGGATGAACCTGTAATGTCAGAAGAGTCTGTTCTCATCAGGCGTCTGGTTCTTGAGGATAATGACCCACTTCAGAGTGACTCAAATAAAACCACTGAACCTGATTGCACAGAAGATAATCAGACTCCTGAAGAGCATGTTGATCATCCATACTATTATAAGGGCAAATCTACTAGTCTGGATGCTTCGTCTATTTTGTGTCAGCAGGAAGAGGTTTCCACCTGTGAGCTGGAAAATGTTACATTCAAATCGCTCATGTGCTTGGGTGGAGAGGTTCAAGTTTCAAATAATTCCACCATCACTGATGAATCCATTCTCATTAAGGATCTAGCATCAGGAAATCACTCACAATGTCAAAAAACTCCTATTACTAAAGTAGGAACAGAGGCTGTGTCAATAAGCTGTCAACCTTTAGGGCATTCTTACTGTAATTGGAGGTCTTTATGTGAAGATAGTAGCACCATCAGTACAGTTGATGCAGATAACGCTTCTCTGACAAATTTTGCACAAATTGTAGGGATTCAGTGTGCCCCTAAAAATACAGTGAACCTAAACAATCCTGATTACTCTGATCTCTCTGAAGTATGTCATGGTATATCTAGTAAAGAAGGCAAAACCACTTTTAAAGGCTTGTGTTATTCTGGAGTTGAAATAGAAATTGATGATCTATCCGACGTGCCAGAAATGTCTGTGCTTATAGACAATCCTGCCGAGGAGCAAAGTCTGTCTTGTTTAAATGACACCAGTGAAGGTGATGTCCAAAGCTTTGCTGATTTAACACCAAGAAGGAAGCATGTTGACCATATTTACTGCCTTGGAAAAGGAAAGGAAAATCCACTTGTCCTAAATATATCCATCACTGAAAATGAGATCTGTTCCAAGTCACAGCTTTCCTCACCAAGTCTTTTGGAGAAGCCTGGAAATACAGTTGGTAGTTTAACATCACCTGTTGGAAACAATACAGAGAAAATCTATGAATCTGTCTCATTCTGTGAAACATCAAAGATGGTTGCTAACCAGGAGTCAAACCAACATTTGTCAGTATTGAATGGTAAAAATATTACAAAAAGTTCAGATGTGGTACTGTTTAGTGACGATGACAAATACAAGGCGCCCAAGGATGACTCTTCTGTCGTATCTAGCAAGGATGTGGAGGAATACTGTGATCAACAGTTTCTGCCAGAAAGCAAAGAGACAGTTTCATATTTCAAGGAAAAACTTTGTCCTCAAGTTGCCTTTATTGAAAATGTTGGTTTGGAAACCAGCATTCTCAAAGATACAACACTGGGTTTAAAGGGTAAGGAGATCCAAACAGAGATTGAAGTTATGCGGTTCTGTGATGGATCTGGTGAAACTGTCTCTGTTAATCAGGATCTTCCAAGTGTTATTGCTCTGACAGGTTCATTCACTCCGAAGACACCCACCCACAGCAGGAGTGTTTTACACGACCACATAGCTGAGAACCCAATGAGCCATTTGTGGCCTGAGCTCCCGGAGAGTCCATTGCCTCCTCCACTGTTGAACTCCACATCCTTGGTTAATGCTTTTAGCTATACACCTGTTCCTCAAGACCCACCCAAAACAAAGGATGTGCAACCTAAAATGACTTCTGCAGACAATCAGAAGTTGTTAAATGCCCCTCCAGTTTTGGGTAATGGACCGCTGCAGGAACAGCTCAGACAAATGGCTGAAATGTTGATGGTTGCTTCAGGTAAAATTGTTGTTCCTACTCCAACACCAGTGAATCACCACAGTGCTTTGGTAGGCACTTCTCCAGTAGCAATGCGTAGCGCCTGTGTCTGGAGCACCCCGATTCAGCGGATGGAGCGGAGCGTTAATACCTCGGCAGTGGCAGAAATTTTAAAGGAGGTTGATGTTTCTGATGCCAGCACTTCAACTGACTCTCTGCTGTGGAAGTAAGTAAGATAAGAATGAATTGTTGTCTCTCCGTTGATGTGATCTGCATTGTCTCTGTATAAATCCTCTTTTGAAGCCTGATGCCTGGAAATATGGAGCATTTGTCTAGATCAGAGTTGGAGCAGAGGTTGACTTCTACACTCATCATGGTGGAGGTTCTTTCCCAGCAGCTCACTTCTGCACGGACTCATAATTCAAGGAAGAACACTTCTCCATCAGATCTCAGAGAGAAACTCATCCAGACAGACCACACTGAGCTTAGACAGGTGACGATATAGATGTTTTATTTGACACCTTTTTAGAAGAAAAACTCTATCTTTTAATATTGATTTTCTTTATCTTGTCTTTATTTCCCAGAATGGTACATATAAAGATTTGTATGAAACTGCTTTGGAGAGAATTAAGAGTCTTGAGCATGATCAGGAGGTTCTTCACAGTTTATATAACAGCATTAAAGCAATGAGGATTGGGATGGTGAGGGATGCCCTAAAAGTTTTTAGTTCCACTTGATTTTTTTTTTATTAGGCCTAAAATGTTGTTCTTCTATAGGATTCTTTTAAGTCTAGCACAGAGGATGTCATATTCAAGATGAAGCAGATTGGAAATACTGTTAATGTTGATCAGGAAACATTATTCAGACAGGTAAGTCATTAATTAATTTCCAATGTATTTCATAAGCTTCATAGAAGATATTTGTCAAGAAGTCACATCTCATAAAATGTCTGTGCTATGTAGGTCAGTCAGATGAAGTCTCTTTTTGGGAGGCACAAGGAAATGCTTCAGAGGATGAAGCAGAAAATGACAGAAATGAGGCATCGCATGGACAAGGCTCTAGAGGAGAAGGAAGCGGTTAGAAGACCTTTTTTTTTTTTTTTTTCTGAAGCTTAAGAACACAAGATTTTTTTAAATTAATATCCTATTAATCTTTGCCTTATCCTGTTCATTTGTCTTTGTGTGCAGGCCTTCAGTGTTACACAGCAGTTGAGGGACTATCATACTACTCAGGTGGCTGAACTAGAGGATGCTGTTGGATCTCAACAGGAACTGATGTCAGCCCTCAAACTGGCTTACCCATCACTGGTCTGCTTATATTGCTTGCATTCTTACCTCAATTCGTAATGGAAATATGATTTTGCCATTAGGTTAATAGTGACTGCTGACATTCTAAAAAATCAAGAATTGCTTGACTGTGTGTAACGTCCTTGTATTCTGAGTGAGTTTTGTGACCTCTCCAAGGTTGAACTGAACAAGTCATACATGGAGTCCATCAGTGCAGCAAATGATCATTTGAGAAGGAAGCAAGAAGATCACATGAGATTGTTAGTAGAGGTAAAACCACTAATGTACAGTGTGTTTAGATATTGAAATGAAAATGGCTTGCAAATATTTGCACTCGATAATTACAATTTCCCCCTTTTCCTCGATGAGAAGCTGAGAAAAGCTCAAGAGCTGATTCAGAGGATGAACCCAGTGCTTCACCAGCTCCATCAGAGGACTACAACTGCCGTGGAGAGCAGCAAACAGCATCTGGAAATGAGAGACAAAGCCGTGGAAGAGAGGGACCTGGTTAGAAATTTACAAAAAATTAAATTCTCTCATTATTTTTAAATCTCAGTTTCATGTCTGTCAAACCTTAAAGAAATCCAGAAAAAATTATTCTGAAACCTTCTTCAAATAGTCTGAAGAACAGATCCAGTCATGTTATTTTTGTCTTTTTTCAAGTTCAGTCACATTTACCATTTTTGTCAAATATGCCAGTCTCTAGAGAACAAAGTTTTGTTTGCAGGAGTAAAAGTGAGCAAAGTTTCCTTTGTTTAGCAAAGGAAAACCAGTCTCCTCTTGGATTGAATTGAAATTCTCTGACAAAACCCTGTTACTTTAAAAAGACTTGTTTTTTACTTCTAATTTGTGAACTTTTTGTTCTTGTGCTTCCGTGTTCCTCATTTCTCATCAGAGCTTATGCTATGCATACGTCCTACGCTGTCTGCTGGAATTCCACTCTCTAGTGAACATGTTTATGACAGTTTTTGGGATTACGAATTGTTTAAACATGGATATGTTTCCAACAAGAATTCATCAGTTCAAATTTAAAATGTAAAATTTGTAAGAACTCTGACTGTGATCATCTGAAAGAAAAAAAAAACACATACACCTAGGATGGCTTGGAGGTGATATAGCGTAATTTTCATTTTTGGGTGAAATATTCCTTTAAGTGGCTTTTTCAGAAATCAGCTGCTTTTCAAGACAAATATTTAAAGGCCTTGAATTGGGTTTGCAGGAATCTATTGTATTTATTTATTTTAAAGTTCAGTCTTGCAGACAGTTAAACTATGATAGTACTGGATTTTTGTTCCCTGTCTAAAGTTGTGAGCGTCTGTATCACCAATGAAACCATTTTATTTAAAAAAGAAACAGGAAAATATGATATGACTTCTTTAACTCATTATTTCATGCATTTACTTTAGATGCATTGTATCTTTTTAATTGCTGTTTCTATTAATCCACAGATGGAAAATGAACTACAGCACATGAGATCAAGCTTGCAAGATGCCAGTCAACAGATTTCAGACTTGAACATGCAGCAGACCATTATGACTTCAGGTGTGACAGTGATTTACTTTGAAATGACTTATTCCCTGTGTAGTCAAAGGTGAGCTTTTATTTGATTCTGCTGTGTGCGTTTGTTCAGAGATGTCAGTGCTGAGGGAGCAGCTGAATCAGGCAGAACAGGAGCGCTTTCAGCTGCAGAGGAGGAGCACTGAGCTCTCAGCCACTGTCACATCTACACTGGCCTCTTATGCCTTCCTAGAACAGACCCTCGCCTCTGAGACCAGCAAGTAGGCAGAAATCCACTTTCCACAATTTGATTTTTGAAAATCAATTAAATTTTCATTCAAAATTCATCAATTGCTTTTTGGATGACTGATTTACATCCATTAAAGGGTTATTCCACCTAGGCTGGGTAATATATTGGAGGGTATATTCATGCATATCTTGTCAGTAAAGCCGGTTCCTTGATTAGAAGTAAAACGGAGCTGCCGTTAATACACAGAGCTGTAGATTACTGACTAGCTACGCAATGTTGTGTTCAGTATCACAGGTGATTTATTTGCAAAACTGAACGCCCCATTGCGCGGCTTGTCAGTGATCTAAGGCTCTGTGTATTAGCAGCTCCATTTGAAAACAGTTTACTGACAAGATGTGCATGAATATATTGTGTGATATATTGCCCTAACTCCACCCCAAAAGGAACATTTTTGTTGTTAATCGTTTACCCCCATGTGGCTACAAACCCCAAAATATTTGTTCATCTTCAGAGCACAATTTAAAATATTTTGGAAGAAAACTGGAAGGCTTGTGACTGCCCCATTGACTGCCAAACAATTGCCACTGTCAAGGAGCAGGAAAAACAATGTCTAAATGCTCCATTTGCCATCAGTGGTTTAACTGTAATGTTATGAAGCTATAAGAATACTTTTTGTATGGAAAGGAAAGAAAAATATGGGGACAGTCACAAGCCTCCGGTTTTTTCAAAATTTCCATGTTTGGGTGGAGTAACCCTTTAACATATATATATATATATATATATATATATGAAACTATGATCAGAAAAGCATTGATTAGCTGGTAGAAAGATAACAATGTAATGGCAACAATTGTCAATAATTTTTTCACTATTAGTATTTGTATGCCAATAGTATTGTAATTAGCAGTACATTTAATTTTACAGCAGATTTGTTCAACAAAATGTCATTCAAATTTCTTAATCTATAAGAGACTTCTTAAGACAGAACAGACTGTTGAAATGAATTGTACAAAAAGCATTTTGACATCTGAGTTACCATTAATGAACATTTAGAATTCAGCTTCTTTTAGCCTGTAATGCAACTCATAAGTTATAATTCAAATGTGTTTTGTTTTACTGACTACAACGTTAAAGTTGAAAAAATGAAAAAAAAAAAAAAAGAGAGAGATTATATCTAATTTATTTTCATTATATATTCCGGTGAGTGTCGGAAGAATGGTTTATTTTTTAACAGAGCATTCCAGTGGTGTTAGAGCTTATATGTTCATCTCTAGTATACCAGATGGATTGTTTAATATATTTAAAATCAGGCAAATGAATGGAGACCTAATTATGAGCTAATTACCCATGGGGAAAAAATAATTGTTGAAAACAATTGTTGATAAGATGGTTGTTATAGAAAAGAGAAATATTAATGCATCAGTGAAGAATTATGTGAAATTATGAGTCTGAATGTGTATTGATATTACACAATTTTATAAATATTGACTACTACATGGAAACCTTCTAAAAACGGATAGTGCTTAAAAAGGGATAGTTCACCCAAAAGTTACATAACATTGAACCACAGTGACCTAAATGTACATTGTATGAACAAGAAAAAAAATAGGATTGGTGCAATTCTTATTATTTTATTTTTCTACTTTAGGTCGCAGCAGTCAATGTGTGATGCACAGCAAGCTACAGACAGAGCGAACCGGTATATCTTCACATTTTAATCCTTTTTATTTTGTTTATTGTTGTATTAATGGATGTACAACATTTACTTTTTTAGTATACACTACTCGACAAAAATAAAGGGAACACTAAAATAAAACATCCTAGAAGTGAATGATTGAAATATTCTTATTAAATACTTTGTTCTTTACATAGTTGAATGTGCTGACAACAAAATCACACACAAATTATCAATGGAAATTAAATTTATTAACCCATGGATGTCTGGATTTGGAGTCACACTTTGAAGTGGAAAAACTCTACAGGCTGATCCAACATGCTGGAGGATGTTGCAGGCAGCAGAATGTTTTCCACGGCGTCTCCAGACTTGTCACGTCTGTCACATGTGCTCAATGTGAACCTGAATCTTTTTGAGATCTGTGAAGAGCACAGGGCGCCAATGGCAAATTTTCCAATATCCGTGTTCTCTGGCAAATGCCAAACATTCTGCATGGTGTTGGGCTGTAAGCACAACCCCCACCTGTGGACGTCAGGCCCTTATACCACCCTCATGGTGTCTGTTTCTGACCATTTTAGCAGACACATGCACATTTGTGGCCTGCTGGAGGTCATTTTGCAGGGCCCTGGCAGTGTTCATCTTTGAACAAAGGTGGAGGAAGTGGTCCTGCTGCTAGGTTGTTGCCCTCCTGCGGCCTCCTCCACATCTCCTGATGTCTTAGCCTGTCTCCTGGATGGTAAAACATCTCGCATTGATGTACCAACCTGCATGAGCTGCACTACCTGAGCCACTTGTGTGGGTTGTAGACTCCGTCTCATGCTACCACTAGAGTAAAAGCACTGCCAGCATTCAAAAGTGACCAAAACATCAGCCAGAAAGCATAGGTTCTTTTGATTAGTGGTAAATCTTCGTCTGCTGTTTTTAAAAGGAACGCCAGCTTATACACAGAGCCGTAGCTCACTGAGCAGCTGCGCCATTGAATCTAACGCGAAACTAACGCATAGCTTGCCAGTGATGTACGGCTCTCTTCATAAACTGGCGCTGCATTTAAAAACAGCTGACGAAGATTTAGTGCTAATCAAAGAACTGGCTTTACTGATGAGATGCGCATAATATATCGTTCGATAATATATCGCCCAGCCCTAGTTATCACCTGCAGAAACACCCCTTTATTAGGGGGTGTCTTGCTAATTGCCTATAATTTCAACCGGTTGTCTATTCCATTTGCACAACAGCATGTGAAATTGATTGTCAGCCAGTGTTGCTTCCTAAGAGGGCAGTTTGACTTCACAGAAGTGTGATTGACTTGGAGTTACGTTGTGTTTTTTTAAGTGTTCCCTTATTTTGTTTGAGCTGTGTATATATGCTTTTGTCAGGCTTGAGGAAGCTCTGGAGACTTCCAGGAAGCAGCTAGAGGAATATGAAGACACGCTGTTTCAGAGAGAAAGCCTGATTAAAGAACTCCACACTGAAGCTGAGATTCATCGCCACCAGCTCGGTCAGCTGGCTCAACTCAAGACTGAACTATCCAGTGCCAAAGAAATGAGTGAGGTGATAAGATATTAAAATTTACACCAAAACATTACTTAACATTCACAAAATTTTAGATATTCAAGTTACTCCTGTTGTAACAGAAATGTGTTTCGTTCTATCAGTTCTTGCAGGCAGAAAATGAATTGGCAAGGGAACAGATGGAGGAAAGTGAGCGATTGCTGCGGTCCCACTTACAGGGCCTGAGAGAGAGAAACTTGGAGTGTGAAGACCTCAAACTAGCATTGGAACAATTGCGGTACAGAATATCGCCGTCTACTCACTGTTACTTTTTAGAATAAATGTCAGAACAAATGAAAATGAATGGAATTGTTGATGCTATCTTTTCTCTAAGGCTTGAGAAAGAGTCCCTTCAGGAAGAGCTGGACAGTACACGAGACAAAGCCCGCAGCATGCTGCTGAAACAAGGAGAGCAGATGGCTCAGGCATCGAATGATGTCATGCTTTTAAACCACAGAGTTTGCTGCCTCACGAGCATCTTAAAGGAGTTCCTAAACTCCAAGGTCCCTATGCTTATTCTACACTTCATAATTTATGTTCTGTGAATTACTGAGGATTTAATTTTGTACATGCATACATATACAGTGGGTACAGAAAGTATTCAGAGACCCCCTTACATTTTTCACTCTGTTATATTGCAGCCATTAGCTAAAATCAATTGAGTAATTTTTTTTCCTCAATGTACACACACCACCCCGTTTGACAGAAAAACATAGAATTGTTGACATTTTTGCAGATTTATTCAGAAAGAAAAACTGAAATTTCACATGGTCCTAAGTATTCAGACCCTTTGCTCAGTATTTAGTAGAATCGCCCTTTTGATCTAATACAGCCATGAGTCTTTTTGGGAAAGATGCAAAAAGTTTTTCACACCTAGATTTTGGGATCCTCTGCCATTCCTCCTTGCAGATCTTCTTCAGTTCTGTCAAGGTGGATGGTAAATGTTAGTGGACAGCCATTTTTAGGTCTCTCCAGAGATGCTCAATTGGGTTTAAGTCAGGGCTCTGGCTGGGGCATTCAAGAACAGTCACAGAGTTGTTGTGAAGCCTCTCCTTCATTTTAGCTGTGTGCTTAGGGCCATTGTCTTGTTGGAAGGTACACCTTCGGCACAGTCTGAGGTCCTGAGCACTCTGGAGAAGGTTTTGGTCCCGTATGTCCCTGTACTTGGCCGCATTCATCTTTCCCTTGATTGCAACCAGTCGTCCTGTCCCTGCAGCTGAAAAACACCCCCACAGCATGATGTGCCACCACCATGCTTCACTGTTGGGACTGTATTTGACAGGACAGCAGTGCCTGGTTTTCTGCACACATACCGCTTAGAATTAAGGCCAAAAAGTTCTATCTTGGTCTCATCAGACCAGAGAATCTTAGTTATTTCTCACCATCTTGGAGTCTTTCGGGTGTTTTTAAGCAAACTCCATGTGGGCTTTCATGTGTCTTGCACTGAGGAGAGGTTTCCGTTGGGCCACTCTGCCATAAAGCCCCAACTGGTGGAGGGCAGCAGTGATGGTTGACTTTCTACAACTTTCTCCCATCTCCCGACTGCATCTCTGGAGCTCAGCCACAGTGATCTTTGGGTTCTTCTTTACCTATCTCATCAAGGCTCTTCTCCCCCGATAGCTCAGTTTGGCTGGGTGGCCAGCTCTTGGAGGGGTTCTGGTCATCCCAAACATCTTCCATTTAAGGATTATGGAGGCCACTGTGCTCTTAGGAACCCTAAGTGCAGCAGAATTTTTTTGTAACCTTGGCCAGATCAGTGCCTTGCGACAATTCTGTCTTCAGGCAGTTCCTTTTGACCTCATGATTCTCATTTGCTCTGACATGCATTGTGAGTTTATATAGACGTGTGTGTAGCTTTCCTAATCAAGTCCAATCAGTATAATCAAACACAGCTGTACTCAATTGAAGGTGTAGAACCATCTCAAGGATGATCAGAAGAAATGGACAGCACCTAGTTAAATACATCAGTGTCACAGCAACCATGTGAAATTTCAGTTGTTTTTTTTTTTATTTTTTATAAATTTGCAAAAATGTCCGCCACTTACGACGACGATATCATCCATCGCGATGTTTCACATTAGACATTGCACGATGCCAAATTGGTTGACATCGCCCAACCCTATCCACTGTATGTATAATATATATTAGTGGTGGGCCGTTATTGGTATTAACGTGCTGCACTAATGCGAGGCTCTTATTGTGCAACAACAACAAAAAAAATCTCTGTTAATCTGCTCAAAAAGTTGGGCTGGGAGCTGGGTCTATACTACACAAGCTATGATGACTTTCGCCGGTCACACACAGCACGCGCAAGCAGCTATACGCGTATGGGCAGTATAAGGTACACCTGTGCACTACTCATGATGTCAGATCGGCATCTTGATGTGGCACACCTGTGAGGTGGGATGGATTATCTCAGCAAAGCAGAAGTGCTCACTATCACACATTTAGACTGATTTGTGAACAAAGTTTGAGAGAAATGGTAATGTGTATCTGGAATAAATTTTAGATCTTTAAGTCCATCTCATGAAAAATCTGAGCAGAAACAAAGGTGCTGCGTTTATATTTTTGTTGAGTGTATGTTATGTGTATATGTGTGTGTGCATATGTCTGTATTACTTTTTTTAATTTAAGAAAAATAACTAGTTGTCATGGCAACATGTTAAGTTAAGTATTTAAATCTTATTTTATTTCAACGTAATTTGAACAATTATTTTTAATAATGTTAGTTAACAGTAACAGCTTTAGTTTGCACTTGCAGTGGAAGCTTTGGTCAATTACACAAGAAAGTTTTAATGTGCTTGTTGGGTTTACTTTTTCTTGTTACCTTAAGTGGAAAATCATGATATAGAATAGTATAAATTAGTTGTTGATTGAAATCACTCCAGTCCGCTATAATTTTGTTTTGTGTATGCTAAATTAATTCAATTATGTTTTTTCCTTAATTAATAACAGTGTTTTGCATTTCTCAGGAGTCGGAGAACTCCGATAAGACATTGCAGTCACTTCGGCATCCCTCCAGCTCTTTTGTGGATTCTATTATGGTGGCAATGATGAAGACTCAGGAACCTGAGACGGAGTCTCTTAAGGGTTCAGGTGCGTTAGTATTTGGTGCTGGTTGGAAAGCAGTGCTAATCCTGCATAATTTATTGAGGATCTATTCCTGCAGTGTCATGGTTTCTGGTTACTTGCAAAACTTTTTTTTTGTTTGAGAGAATGTAGTGGTCATTCAAAAGGCCTTGGATGTGTAAATTTAAGAACATGGAATACAGCTCTAAACAAAACTGTTTTGATATCAGTTCTATTAAACTTTTCATTTTTTGTAATGATCACTTACATCAAGGTAAAATTTAAATTTATTCATCATCATAACTATGCAGCCTTATTATATTGTGTAATACTTTGCAGAGGAGATGGAGGTGCAACAAGATGGCATTGGGAGTAAAACCAGTGCTTTTTCCCGAATACCACCAACTACACACACAGAAGTGAAAGGTACATTTCTTACTGCATGATAACGGATTCATATATAAGTACTTATGTTAGATTAAATATCCAATGTATACATGTATGTGTTTGTGTCGATATATGAGTGTGATAATACAAGTACTCCATATAGATACATTGTGAAATGGTTATGAGAATACGTTCTTGTGTACTCAGTGGAAAGACAGAACCGTATGTTGGAGCTGTTGTCTGATTTTGATGAGACCGTCTCAGATCTTCAACTCACCTTAGACCAATTGAGAATCCAGAAAGACACGGAGCAGCAGACTCTGAAGCAGACCATGTGAGTTACTCAAACTCATGTATACCCAGTAATTCTCATTTGCTGTAAAACATTTGAATGGCTGGGAATAAACTGAGTTTTTCAGTTATTTGTGGCTTAAATATGTGTTAATTTGTAAATCTGCAATGTGTATATATGGAACATTCCGCATTAAATAGTTCAACTGTAGATGTAGAGTCTTATTTAAATAGTTTTTTGTTTGTTTGTTCTTTTTTTACCGTTGGCTAGCTGAATCTTTTGCCATTTCTCCACTTGGTTTTTGCTTAACATAAAGATTTTAATCAAAATTTTTAGTTGTACTTATCCTCATGACATTCTGAAACGTAAGACTTTTTTTCTCCAGAACGCAAAAGATGACGTTGAAAAACAGTGTTAACAAAAAAAATTAATTGGTAGCCTTTTTATCTTTCATTGTATACCTAAAATAAATCTCAAAATGACATCTTAAATGTTCCACAGAAAAAAAGTCAGTCAGACTGGTTTGGAACAACATGATGAGGAACAATGAAATTAATTTAACTTTTTGGGTGAATAATTAGTTGTGTACTAAGGTAATTTCTGGATGATATTTAAGATGGTCAGTTTTATATTTTGTTTCAAGTTAATATATCTAAATGAATCTTTGACACTCAGGCATAATGTATTTCAGTTAGTTAGTTTTCATTAGTAAAAAGCCATAACTAAATAACAACACTGTACTATTTGATGTGACAAAGGTCTTTTGCAAAAGAACTTGCCCTTACAGCAAGCAAGCAAATAAATGTTGCTTGTCATTTAAAATTCAGATTCACATGCCTTTAAATAACCTGGAGTGGTACACCGAAAGTGAGCGTTATTATTTTGACCCAAATCACTTTTACTGGTACAACAATAAGTATATCATTATAAAGTCATGTCATAAAGATTTTGTTGCAGAAAATAACTGTATATTTATTACAACAACACATTACTGGAAAACCAAATGATAGTATTTACACAAAGTCATCATGATATTGCCTCATCCCAGCCTTATTTTTTCCTGCAACCTGTTGTTTCAGATGTGGCCTGCAGGAGGCACTGCAGGAAGAGTCTCAGAGACACAAACTGGAGGTCTCCGAGCTAAGGCAGAATGTAGACCGACTGCAGGCTCAGGTGGAGAAGGATGCTGTGGTCCTGCAGCAAAAAGCCCAGGTAAATGTTCAACTCACTGTTTATAAGCCATATTCATAGAAATTTCAGGGTTAGTTTCCCAGCGGCAGAACTCTCTCTAATTTAGCTCTCAAGGATTTGGAGAATAAGAGGATTAAATATATTATTACATAAGTAATTTGTCTGTCATCTTCAAGGATGAAAGAAACTTGAGGAAACTGTGCAGTGAGATGGAGGAAAATTTGGAGGCAGCACACAAATACAGAGTAGAGAATAGTGTAAGTATCCTTTCACAGTGCAATCACTGGCCATAGACATAATGCTGACTATATTTTCATATACGTTTTTAGACTAATGGATAATTGATGGATATATTTCTGTGGTTGGCAATGCTATTGTTAGATTGTTGTATAATAACTAACTAAGCTTTGCTCTATTGTGTGAAACAGGAGTTGCGTCGAGAAGTTGCTGATTTGCGTCGGCTGGAACAGCAGGCACAGGTGGAGGCTCAGGTCTTGAGGGAGGAGCTTAACCGAACTGGTGTCCAATCAGCTGCCAGTGCCAATGCATTAGATGAAAAAATCAAACTGCTCAGAGAGGTATGGCAGTCTATCCAGTTTTTCCTCTGTAGCTGGCATTAAACTATGTAATTAAAGTAAGTGTATACCCCATGATACTGAAAACTTAGTCTTGTGATCATAAACCAAAAATCAGAAGTTCACCGTTTTAAGCAGTTCCGTTTAAACATTTCATAGACTTAAGATTTAAGAGTTTTGAAACCCTAAAAAAAAATGAAATCATTGTCTCACATAAACACATTCTGTGCTTAGGTTGAGAAGCTCAAGGCAAATTTAATGGAAACTGAGGAAAATCGTGCCAAGGTTTTGGAGAGGGCAAAACGACATGTAAGTCTTCCCTGCATTATCGTTTGTTGTTATTGTACAGACACAGATTTCACAGTTGCAACAATAGACCCTTCGCAAGGACCTTCACTGATGGGTGAACTGACTAATCATAACTCAAATAATCTGTTATTTTGTCGGACAAACAAATCAGATGGGAGAGTAGATTAAATTTGGTGTATTTAAACTTGAAAATGGTGTGTACTGACATCTTTTAGTGGTTGAAATAAAATACATTTGGCGTAAGAGCAGCATTGCTTGTTGAGCATAGCATGAGTTTCTAAGGAGGGCAAATCTTTGCAGAGAGTCAATTGTAAAAATAAATGTATCAAAATCATGCCTTTAAGGAATGTAAGTGATAAGGCAAAATATGTATGTATATCATAGTGTAGTTTTTTGTATTTTGTATTAAATGAATTATTGTTCTGTAGCAAAGGGTCCATGCAATGAACCAGAGTAAACTGGAACGAGAACTACATCTGCTTGATGATATGATAGAAAGAGTAAGACAGGTGAGAGAATAAATGAAAAAAAAAAATCTATTTAACGTACTGTATGTTGTGGAGAAATATTGATCAATTTACTTTTCCGTTCACAGACATTGTCCTCTATTCCTGATCTTGTCAAGAGCTGTCCTGAACTACAAAATCTTGTAGAATTTCTTGGATGAGTGACTGGCAATTCAGAAATGGCATTCTAATTTTTAAATGCATAATTGTTAAATAAACCATTTTCTTGATTTCTTCTTTAACATGTTCTTATTTAAATAAAAAATAATCTTCAGACATGCTGTCTGGTGAAGTTGTAGGCCAATAAGCTCATTTTGTATGACTCTTCATTTATTTTTAAGTGATAAATTAGTGCATTTATACGCTAAAAAAAAGGTTATTGTCTTGATTTAAATGTTTGTATGTGTATTAGACTATTAAAATAGTTATCAGGGCATCAGTAACATTTGTTGTTTTGTGTTTTAAATTCTTGTATTACAGATTAAATTGAAACAAACTCTTGATTGAATGCTTCTTCTTTGTTTACTCATAGTCTGAATCATATATATAAAGGCTGATTGATGAGCAGGCAGTCCATCAATTAATCATAGTTATTCTAATCATGCCAGTGCTTGTGAAAACCTGGTGAACGATGTGATGTTTTAATCCACCCATTCAAGCACAATGTTCACTGATGTGTTCTTCTGCTTCACTGATACTCAATACCTCCGTCTCCTCTTAGGCCTGCCGTTTAAGACTGCGCAGTTGACTGCTAAAATTTCCCTTCTCCCCATATAAGGCCTTTCATCCATCTCTTTTTGTCTTTTGTTGAATAAATGCAATTCACTGAATTTATGACTAATACAGCAAGACAAATGTTGAAAATTTCCATTTTAATCTTAGCGCAAATACTGGCCACTTCATAAGCTTGACAGAAATGCAAGCATTACGCTCTAACCTGATCTATACATATATATATATATATATATATAATGTATGTATGTATGTATACATATGAATAACTTTCTTATATATTAAATACCTCAGCATACCTTCAGTTTTATTATTTGGTTTCAGGTACTGATTTTAAGTGGTTTTAAAGTTTTATATTCTTAACCTTTTATCATTGCCTACTCTATATTAGTCTACAGTATTGACATCACTATTGTTTTCTTTTCTTGTCACATCACAGTGTATATTAAGCATAAATGTCTATTTAAAATCAACCTTTAAAAAAAAAAAAGTTGAAGAATGACCAGATTAGTGGAAAGTGCTGGCGTGGCAAATAGGAAAATGAAAAATAGCGTAGATAACTAATTATTTGCCTCTAATCGCATGCTGAAATGTATATATATTTTTTACTTATTAGACTAAAAGCTTGCCATCTTAATCTTTTATTTCTTAAAAATAAACTATTATTTGACATGACCTCTTTAGAAATAAGTGTTATTAAAATAAGTGAAATTCTGAGTTCTGCGGAATTTGATTCTTGCATGTTCTTTATATGTTCACCATCAAATTAAAATATACATGTTTTTTTTTTTAGATCTCCTCATCATTCTCTAAAGGATATAGCAACACAGCCTTTTGTAGAAACATTTTTTATGTCACTGAATTAAGTAAATGCAGTATGTTATTTCAATGAAAAGTAAATTGAAGAATTTACTCCAGATGGCAATTATAAGAAAAGCATATACAAAATATATGAACACATTTCACTCAAATAATTAAAAGAAAAAAAGAACAAAGTTTGATCTTTTGTAAACGTTTGTCTTTAACTTGTTTTTACACTGCTGGAATATGAAAAGGCTGTATAGGCGTAAATTTAGACTGTTAACATTTCCATTTACTCAACTGATGCTATCACAATTAAACAGTAACATCAGTTTAAATATCACAGTTGTTTTTCACAATGTTTTTCTAAAATAGTCTCTCCAAATGCTCTTGTGCGCGTGTGGTCTTGCAATGGAAAATAATCATCCGTGATCTCGTTCAGGTGGCAGTCACAAACCTGTCCATGTTACCCGAGTAAGCCGGATGCCTGATGTAGGCTCCTGAGCTTCCTACTGGCCCAGAGTTATTGTACTGAACAAAAGAACCCAGCTGTGCAGGGGAGGTTCTACCATAGGGGTCCCCCACAGCATCCCCAGCAATGGGAGACAAACTGGAGATAGCCATCCTCCCTGTTGGCCCGTAGGCCTGGGTGCTGCCTTGTGGATATGATATCTGAGTCTGTCCATGCCCTGGGCTTGAGTATGCAAAGGCCATGTTGTTTGAGGAGCTTGGGCAACACGACAGCACAGTCTCCCCACTGCAAGGCTGATGCTGGAAGCCCGGTCCTCCCAAGCTGCAGGAGCCACTCTCAGGACTGAAACTGCGGCAAGTCTGCTGAGGCATCATCTCTGCACTTTGGCCCATTCTGCCAGGTGATCCAATGAGAGAGTTGATTCTGAAGACCCTGGACTGACTGGCACTGAAGCTAGGAGAGGAGGACTGGTAGTATGCAGAAGGGAGCTGTTGGGCATATGGCGGACTTACGGCCATGTTGGAGTAGACTGAGTTGGCATAAGCTGAGCGTGCAATCTGTACAGGTGAGAAGACTGGAGACTCGTGAACGTACGATGAATACGTAGTGAAGTCACTGCGCTTGAATCGTTTTCGCCGGCGCAGAAAGCTTCCGCTCTCAAACATGTCTTCGGCATTGGGGTCCAATGCCCAATAGTTGCCTTTTCCGGGTCTACCTGGCTCTCGAGGGATCTTGATGAAACAGTCGTTGAGCGTCAAATTATGGCGGATGGAATTCTGCCATTTTTTGGAGTTGTCTCGATAGAAAGGAAACCTCTCTGTGATGAACTTGTAGATCCCTCCCAGAGTGAGTTTGCGGTCGGGTGAGTTGGCGATTGCCATTGAGATCAGGGCGATGTAGCTGTATGGTGGTTTGCCTCGTTGAAGGGGCCTCTTCCTCCGGCGTCCTCTTTGCGGCTCTGCTCTCTGACTGTCATTCACTGGAAGAGTGGTTTCAGAGGGAGAATCGCTCTCCACTTTAACCACAGGCATGACTCTAGTTAGAATGACTCCCAATGGTAGGAGAGCTTGGAAATCACAATAGTCTGACTGTCACGGTTTTGGTTCACTTGGTTCTTTGTCAGGTGCAACAAGTGTTCTTTGCTTGCTGGAAATATTCTGGTGAAAAAATACCAGTCATAATGCAGACCTTAAAATCCCCAACCAGAAATATCAGTTCCTTTGCATTTCATCTGGAACGTCAGGTTTGTCCTTGCACTGTGATCCCTGATATTCTAACCAGTTCTTGCAGTACCAAGTATAAAAAAATGGAAGCACTCACATAAACAGCCGTATTTGATGATAGTCTTCCTAAAGCTGAAGAGAGAAGTGAGCAGTCAATAACTGGCTGTGTTAACCAAGGAACACAGCACCTGAAGAGTTATTAGCCCCACCTCCTCAAGCAGGTTCTTCGTCACGTGGCTAAAAGCACATGCCTCTACATATTTGTATATCTTTAAGTGCTCTCTCAATCGTTAACATTTATTTACTTGACTTTTTTGTAAACAAGAACATTAAAAATACCTATGTCCTTTCAGAGTGGACAAATAAAATGGTTTCCTCTGTGTGCTAATAATAATTCGAATTCTATGGAATGGTGTAGTCCATGAGTGTGTATTCTGTTAAAAATTCTTCACTCTCAGAAAATACTTTCTGTCAATGATTATGTTCTGGAGACTGTCAATAATGTACTGTTCTACTGTCCTCCAAAGCACTTTTGTCTCCTAGAATAGAATTTGGACATTTAAAGGTATCTACTATTTAACTACTTATCCTGGTTTTGTTTATTCTAGAGATTAGTGACTCCTGTCATCTAATTCTTTTTCCCTACATGCAGCTAATTCTTTTTCAAGAACCTAATTTTTTAGCTCTCTAGCGAGAAATAGGAAAACAAGTATATTTCTTTTTTGTAGCAAGCAAAACAGATTGAAATTCATTTTGGCTAAAGTGGGGCATTATAGTGCTTTAATAGCCCTGTTTAGTGGTAATACAAACTCCATTGCCTCCGCAGAGTATTTTTTTTCCCTTCAGTGCCGTGTCAGGCCGTTTCATCTGTGTGAGAAGATGTAAATATGTTATTGTAAGCCACAGTGTGTGCCTCCCTCGGTTTTAACAGCATGCAAATCTGGGTCACATTTTGGTGTGTGGGTATAGAAGGGCTGATACTTGGGCCAGGTAACCTCTTTCCATGTTGGGAAGATGTTTAATAAAGGAAATAAAACTGCAATTGATTATACTGTGGTATTTCCATAAGCGTGTTATGTTTTTTTTAATGGGAAGTAGACTAATTCTCATTTATGGCTGCTCTTGATTTAGGCAAATAAAAATCTGTCCTTAAAGAACCTTGCTTACCTTCCACACTGCTTATGTGGGCTTCTTGCATTATATTCAGTATATTGTTTCAAGTTAGTACTTAGCAAATACACAGGCAAAACCTCTTATGTGAGAACCTGCCAACTGGGGGTCTTTTGCTGGGAGAGTTTGAGAGGTTGTGCTGAAATGAGTAGCTCCTCGGACAGACGCCAAGACAACGAGCCTTTCTCTAAAGGTTAAACATTGCTTGAGCTTACAAAGAGATTCCTCACCTGTCATCTGAGGGTAATCTCTTGTGCTTGGTGGATTTATAAAGGATATTTCCTAAGGGCTGCCCACCCTTGTGCAGTTGGCAGAAAATGCTCTAGGGATGAGTCATGAAATGTTGCTCTCTGTCACACAGAAGATTTTACATTTAAGAAAAAGAGTTTACCTTAATACCCTGTGTTTTGATTATTCTATCATTGACTGTATCAGGGTCAATAAAACATCTAGTTAATCAAAAAAAAAAAAAAACATTAATAAATATATGCGCCCCCCCCCAATACCTTAACATTAGCTAAGGTATTAATTTACATGAATAAACAATGAATGTATTACAGCATGTATTACAATCTATTAATCTTTGTTAATGTTAATTAATAAAAATACAGTTCTTAACTAATGTTAACAAACAAAACTTGTGACTTTAATAATGCATTAGTAAATACTTAAATTAACTTTAACTAAGAATAACAAATGATGTAGAAGTAGTCTTCATTTTTAGTTCATGTTAACTAATGAACCTTATGGTAAATGTTACAGATAATTTTTTTCAAAGACAATTCAGAAATTTGGTTTTGTTGACAAGGTATTACCTAGTAGTTCCTGTAAATTTATGGAAAACTGTACGGATAGAACAGGGATTATTTTAGAATACTTTTCTTCATCTTTAACAAGAAGGATACTTTTGAAATCTGGGTCATGAAATTTAATTGTATTGCACCACACAAAATGCTAAATCATAGCAATTGCAATGAATATATGAAGCTATTATTGTTTGTTTATTTACTGAAGATGGATTTTTTTTTATTTAAATGTATATTGCTGAAAATGAATGACAATTAGTAAACACTTAATTTTAGTAAAGATATCACTATGCTGGTTAAAAAATTCACCATGCTGGCAGAATCAGCCTATTAAGTTTATTATGTTTTTACGTAATTATGTTTTTTTTTTAATGTTTTTATGTTATGTATTATGTTTTTACGTTTATTACGTAAAACTTTTTAAATGTATGCGAATATACATTTAATAACATATTTTATATTGTGATTATTCCACCCTGTGCATAATGTTCTTTTTCCTTAACATAGATTTACAATGCTTTATTTTGAGCAGTGTTTTCTGTATATGTAATCTACATTTGCCAAAATACAGTATACAGAACACCTTACTGCATGGAATTCTGCAACTGTTAACGCAATGCTTTTAACTTGACCTGAAATGACCAGTGTAAAGAATGAACTAGAATAATCAGTAAACCAGATATCAAATTTCTTCTCTCTTAAAAATATATACATAGTCATACTATGATTTCTTTTAATAACAACTTGCCAACTTGTAAATAAAGAACTTAATTTTTGTAATTACAAGAATTTATGTTATGACTATGGAGGGTACTGCTTTTTATTCATGTAATTTTATACATAACCTGACATAACCTGGGGACACCTGATTTCTAGTGATTATTGTCATTTTGATTACAGAGACCGTCTCTGCATTTGATAAACAGTTTACTCTCGTCATTATACATTACCATCACTATGTTCTATTTGATAAAGTTCAGTGTTTGCTACAATCTGTATTGTTAAAAGCGCTATATAAATAAAAGCAAACAAGACACAAGGGGTGGAGGATCTGTAAAATTTTGTGAATGACAGGAATTTTAATTCTGTGGAAATCGTCAGCGCTCTCCTTGGAGTTCCGCTGTCATGGGTTCCAGCAGCTTTAACAACAAAGCAAGCAATCCAAAAAGAGGACTGTTTGTTTATGTAAAATGTATATCGCAAGGTGCTGATTGTCAATTAATTTTCTATATTTATCAGTTAGACTAACCTCTATCTTGACTTAATTTATCCTAGCTATATGTGTGCTGTCTGCATTATAAAAAACCTGCAGTTTATTTTTAATGTCTGCCAAAAATGTTTTAATAGTATTTTAACAGAGACTCCAAAAACAGGGAGATTTCTTTGACTGTAAACTGAATTTCCTGTATTTGTTAGAAGAAACATTTTGTGTCATGAATAACATCAAATAGTTTTTGCACAAATGTAGTAATGTATTCCAATGTGAATAGAACATTTTTTTTTCTATAATATTGTACAAACCGGCATGGTCCAAAAGGGCATCCATTGATGAAATATGTAAATTAGAGTTTTGTCATTTTAAGCCATGCAAAATCTCTGACATCCCCCTCATGGTGAAATGATGACATGCAAAAGAAAACTTCAGTATTTATTTAGAAAGTCAATTTAGATAGTTTGTTTCATTTGTAAAAGACTTAACACACACATTTTTCCTTCAAAACTCAAACATAGTTTTCTTGGTCTGGTCACAAACTCATCTGTAATTAATAATGTATTTTAGGAAACATCTGCTGTTGTACTATAATTTGGTCAAATTGTTTTCTTTCAGCAATATCATTTTTATTTTGCATTATTAAAAGCCCAAATGTAATTTGATTAAAGAAAAGCTAATGCAGTGGACAGACAAATCTAGCGTGTTATTCGGAGTGTTTGGCATTAGCGCGTAGCTGAAGGCTCTCTAAATAACCCTCTGGTCCTGTGCTGGTGACAGTTTATTTGTGTTGGGTTGCTTTTAGTGTTTCTCATGCTTGCTGGTTTAGAATAATAGACATGACTAATTGCTCGGGAGTTCAGTGTGTAACAGGGCTACCATTTGCTCCTGTCATGGTCTGTGTGTATCTCGATGCATGTTACGCATTTCACAAGATGGTACATAAATAATCTTAAATAAATAATAGTCATTCAGATATAAGGATTTAAAGTAGTATTTATCACTTTGAATAAAATGAATTTGTTAGCTTTCTGATATAGCTTCGTATATAGCTTCAAATGTATCTTTAATTATTTCTGTGCACTTCATGTTGCTTTTAGGTCTTCTTAAATGAATGCCTTTTTTAATTAATGCCTTGCCAGTGTCACTATTTACACGCACGATCATTTAGATATTGCTGTTTCTCCATCTTGCTTATTTTTAGTTTGTGTATTTATTTATGCAGTTATCCTTTAACATTTTTTTATATTTATACTTAAAAAAAAGTATATTATAAAACATGTACTTGTTATTAATTATTTAATACAATTCTATACACAAAGTATATCATTAAATGTTTTGTGAACATAATTTATGAAAGAAGCCTTACCAAGTTTGTATTAGATCTAAATTACAGTAAACAGTAATATTATGAAATATTACTAACATTTAATATAAATGTTAGTAATATTATGAAATATTACTAACATTTAATATAAATGTTTAGACTTCTATCTATCTATCTATCTATCTATCTATCTATCTATCTATCTATCTATCTATCTATCTATCTATCTATCTATATGT
>JAUYWG010000031.1:3041503-3058856 GCA_034779775.1 Enteromius afrohamiltoni
TCTATCTATCTATCTATCTATCTATCTATCTATCTATCTATCTATCTATATGTATATTGCTATAAATCTTACACCAAACTTTAAAATTGTGCTAAATCGGTTTCCACAAAAATATTAAGCTGCCAAAATTATGAATGTTTCTTAGCACCAAATCACCATATTTTAATAATCATTTTCGAAGGATCAAATAACTTATCAAGTTATTCAGTAGATTTTAATTATTTCAATTATTTAATTTTTGACTGGTTGTGTCTGTTATATTTCTATATTATTATTGCTAACATGCCAACTTGTGATTCTATGTTCAATCAAATGTTATGAAACTGAATATTTGACTCCTTGTATTCTCCCTTACAATAGGCTACAAATGTGAAATGTTTCAGCAGTTCCTTGATTCTGAGGGTATTGCTCATTTAAATGTTGCACAAGGCATGCATAAATCCTGTTGTATATTATCATGCAGATAACTTTGATTATTAGCATGCATATTACTATATTGGTAAATAATTTATAGTTTGGACTTCAAAATAAATCTATAATAAATCTACATCTATAACTATGTTAGTTTCTTTTATGTGTCGTGCATCATGGTTGTATGTGTATTTGTTTGTGTGTACATGAACATGCATACTGTTTGCATTTAGCCTGAGCCTTGTCAGTGGCAATGCAAAGTTCCAGTGCAGGTTGACTGGTTCTCAGGCCTGGCCAGTTTACATAACTGAAGCAGAATGCTGCCTCTCTCGGCTAACGTTCACTCTTTATGACCCTCCACAAGGCAACCACCTGTCTGCATTGACACGGTTATCAACTGCTCTCTCTACATTCGCATCAGAATTACCCAGTACAAAAATCTGTCTGACAAGGATTTAGAAATAAATAAATAAACAAATAAATAAATAAAATGACTCTTACCAAGTAAATAAAGCTTCTTACCAAGCATTTTCTTTAATAGCTCTCAGTGAAGTTGTTTTTTCACAACATATTTGGCTTATGTGACTGTTCTAACTTTATTGTTTAACATAATAATATTATTATATTACATATGGAAACCAATACTTTTTTAATTGAAGGTATATTTACTTAAGTTCTAAAAATACCCAATGCTATTAACTGCCATGCATATTACTAGTTTATTAAAGTGCATTTTAATGACTTCTGCAATGACCAATCTTACTCCATAACAGCTACCTTACTAGGTATTATTAAGCAGCAAACCGAGTTTCTTGGCTTAAAGTGTGACTGAAATGCCTCCATATGTCTGAAAGTAAACGTTGGCCACCAAAGTACTTTTCCAGTGTTTCTGCAGACACATATAGACTTCAGTTGGCTCAAAAGCTCATTTTCTTTCCCCCTGCCTGCTTTTGAATGGGTTGCTCAATCCAGTTGTATTGTGAGTGTGAAGGTTCAATGTTCTCCATGGAATGTTCTCTCTCATTAGCGAAACTGGTTGTCTAGAGAAGGACAGATGTGACCACACCTCGCTGGGACTTGATGATGAAATGAAGTTCCACAACCTTGAGATTTATTTCATTTGTTTATTTATCATTCATGGATATTGTGTAAAATGACAGAGTGGTGACAGAAATTCTCAAATGTCCCTGGAAACCATAGCATTGATTTTTTGAATGTAATCCAGATGTATGTGTGCACGTCCTTTACTTTATGAGTTCATGCATGATGTCTAATGTTCTGAACAGCCAAAGCTCTGCATCTCTCATGAATGCCATTCAGTGTCTAATCTTTCAGCTCCTGCAGATTTAGTAAAGTGTTGGCAGGATTTTGGCTGTTTAACAGGTTGAACCTTGTAATATAACGAACACGTTTTTGAAATCTTATTAAGACATCTTGAGCTTAACAAATAAAATATTAAGGGATAGATCTCTGCTTCAATTTCTTATCCATGTATCTATCAATTCTTTAAAAGTGAAAGAGAGAGAGCCACTAGATGGTTGGCATTTGGGGATGCCTGACAAAGACAGAGAGAAAAAAAAATTGCATGGTATGCAGTTCTTTTCCAGTGCCACCTGCATGTCTGTTACTGCAGGATTTGTATCTCCTCAATCACTGACACTACTGGATTACCTGTTCTTAAAGCAAAGAGCCAACACAAGCCACATCTTGCGCACAAGTATTCAAGCTCTCACACACTTGATTTTCTTTGCTTTGTGGGATGGATTTACCCTATTATTACTGGCAGTAGTCTGATTATGATTTCATGATATACTAATTTCCTGCTCTTTAAACACTGATTAACCACTTTCAACTGCTTAGTGTTAATTTTTCTTTTACTTAAAACTTAAACATTGTTTTGGAAGAGCTAACGCTAGAAAATAGTTACGGCAGCAAATAATAAAAGCACAAAATAGCGTTTTCTCTGTGGATCAGATCCAAGTACGATTCACTACTTTAGTTTATCGACTTTTGGTTCAAAGGTCGGGTGAAAAGGTGAGTTATTGTCCTGGAGAGACAGACTCACCCTGGATAGGGAAGCACTTTGACAATCAGACTAATCTCTATCAATAAACAACTCCCATCGCCTTGGGTTACACTACAGCAGGTGCATTCTGGGTTTAGACTTGTATGCATGATCTGTCTATAGGACTTTCTTGGAACACAGTCTTACTAAGGTGTTAGGAGCTGTGTCAAAGGAAGGCTACTCTTTATTCTTTATTTCCCTTTAAAAACTACTACTTTACTGTGAATTTGGCTTAAAAGCATAATATAAGGCAAAAATCCAAGCCATGTTATTCTCACTCATTCTTTTTGGTTCACGTAGTTCATAGGTAACTACACACATATTACTTTGTGGTACAATCAAAAGATGTTATGTTTGACTGGAAACCAAAGCAATCTAGTCCACTTTTTTTTTAAATCTGCAAACAGATCAACAAATCGGTGAGTGTTTTTTTTTTTTTTTTTTTTTTTTGTTCTTGTCATGCTTATTTGTGGCTTCCCCTAGCCATGTCAAAGTATATGTGTATGTGTGTGTGTGGCTTTATTTGCATATACTAGTATATTTGCACAACAAATGGTGCCCTCACTGAGCTGTTTTGCATGGTGTGTGCCTGCTTCTTTAGCTGACACTGAGGGTGAACGGCTGCTTTGTTTTTTCTGATGCTGCACCCAAATATGTGTCCACCTGTCACTCATCCCCACTGCATTTCTGTCAATCATATTCTGTGTTATTACACTGTGTAGGCTATATACTAACATGTGAAATTAAGGTAAAGCAGTTTAACACACAGTTTTGTTGAGCAATAAATATGTATACTATGGAGAATATATTTGATATTTTCTTTGGTGTGAGTGTGTGTATACACACACATAAACAATATGGTCAGTAATATTTTTTTTTGTAAAGAAATTAATACATTTATTGAGCATGTATTAAAACAAAATGATCAAAGAAGCATTACATACAAATGCTAAATAATTGTTAAATGTTAATAAATGTTTTAATGTTAATAAATAATAAATGTTTTTAGTCTTCTGTTCATCAAATAATTCCAGAAAAAGGAATCATGTTTTAAGTAATAATAATAAACTACAATAATAATAATACAATTTGGTAACACTTTATTTCAATAGCCCACTTTAGATATTCTACTAACAGTAAGTATGCCAGTCATTAGAGTATTAATAGACTGTCTGCTTAATATCTCCTAACACTTTATTTTGATGGGTCCACAACATACTACATACTATCAGAAACTTTGCATGTATATGTCAACTTATTGTACTAACCCTAAACCTACCCTTCACAGTCTAATCTGAGAATTAGTTGACATGTAGTTGACTCGTAGTTACAAAGTTACTGTCCAAATAAAGTGTAACCAAACATTTTACTTGAGCTCCAATTAGCATATTAGAATGATTTCTGAAGGATCCTGTGACACTGAAGACTGAAGCACTGGCTGCAGAAACAGATTTATCACAAGAATAAATTACATTTTAAATGCTAACACATTAGAATAGTATAGAATTCTCACTACTATTGCTTATTAGCATGCCTATTTCCTATGCATATTGCTTGTTTATTGGTACTTATAAATGTTTTGTTGATAAGTTATTATACATCCATAATCATACCTAATATCTGAACTTACTGCAACTACCTTACTAACTATTTATAAGCAAGAAATTAGGAGTAGTTAATGGTTTGTTAATAGCAAGAATAGGAGCTTAAAATAAATTTTGCCTAAAATTAACTAAAAAGAAACACACACTTTTTACTTAATAGTAGTTCAAGCAGTTATTAAAATATTTAGTGGCCTCACATTTTAGGCTACTACATGTCGAGAACATTGTACATATATAATTTTACAATTAAATCTATTTAAATGTTTTCATACATTTGTTCATTTATACCATCTGTACATTTATATTAGCTATAATAGTATTATATTGTGTGTGAAATATTGGCGGGCGGATTCTCTCCACTTTTTTCTTTCTGGCCCCTTATCTAAATTCCTACTCAGATCCCGACTGACTGGAGACATAACACAGATTTGGACATTAGGTCATAAAATAGGCTCCAGGCCCACTTTGAAAGCATTGGTGCAGAGAGGAACACTTTACCAGACGCAATATTAAGAGAACTTTCTCCATTGTACTCCCACACACATTCCTACTGCCACTTCTTATAATTTTTATTCCATCCAATTTTGCTCTAACCTGGCACTACTTGTTTTTTCACAGATAAACAGAGTTAGATGATTGAGAAATTAGAGTATACATCCTTTCTGTCTATTTGGTTAAAAAGGATAATTTTACTGCAACAGTCTCTGATTTTCATGCCTCCTACATTAATGTTTCAAATATTAGGCAGGTTGAAATATTATCCATGAGAGGAATGCATAAAACAAAGGAATGCATAAAATACAAAAAAAATATGAAGTAATAATTAAAAAAAAAAAGTTATTTAGGAGGATGCAGGTTTTTAACAAACTGCAGTCTACAAACGATTGTTGGATTCGTGCATTGACACTCTAACAGTCATGTTAGCACACCTGAGCTTGTTGCAGTCTGACCTGTCTTACCGCCTCATTTGTCATCTCCAATCACAAGCTCTTTTGAGGGGAGCTGAAAGACAAGGAATTATCAGTCCTTGCTTGGTGATGAGAGCTTGGCCTGCTGCTCAAAAGAGAAAGTATGTGAGAACACCAGCAAGTTAAACATGTAAGAACACAGGCAAACACACTTCTCCGTAAGCTCTGCATCATCCAAAAAGTGACTCATGCTGTTAGCATCAAACATTTCTGACATTTATGCATTGATTAGCAATGCAATGACCTATTTTTATTTATGCATGCATGCATGCACGTATGTATTATAAGTCACAAGACTAATTTGATGTCTTTGATTATTTCTATAGGAGATATTACAGTTCATGCAGGATTGGTATTACTATAGAATAAGACAATATACATTTTGTCTATTATTATCCATATACTATTTACTAATAACCAGTAATAACCAAAAACCAACATTTTTGAGTACAGCCTTCTAATTTCCTTCCTAATTTCCTTTGCCATAGCATTGAAGCAAATCACAACTTCAGAAATCTTATGTTATCTGGTATAAAAAATATTGGTGGCACTTTTTTTAACATAAGATAACTACATTACTAACACTGAAAAATATAGTATATACATACTTTCATCATGAACAAAGGAAAGGATTTCTCTTTGTTTATTAATCAGTTCATGTCAACATACTAATATTACTAATATTAAATTAGACTGCCACAGGCTATGCCAATTAATCAGAGATTCTGCATCATATTAACATGAATATTTTATTATAACAATATATGTGATACATTAATGTATTAATATAAATAAATATCGTGGCACATCAACATTCAGACATGGAGTAATAATGATCATTGTCCCAGGCCACACTGAATAAATTATTACTTGTCTTTCCTTCATTAGTTTAATCTCGTCATTATACATTACCATCACTCTGTTCTCCTATTTGATAATATTGTTATAGATAAAGAGCTATATAAATAAAAGTGACTGATTAATAGGGTGATACCTGATAATGTTCAAATCTCATCTTTAGGTCCTGATCACCCTGTCAGGGTTTGTTGCGTGATAATAATTAATTGTATTCTGTTATATACATTCACACAACCAATTTCTTAAATGAAATACAAGCAGATATACAAATATGTACTTTCAGTCACAGTATCTGCAAGGCACACTGTTAGCCTTTGGTGTGTTTGCCGACACGCAGTGAGTCTGAGAACAGGGTAAATGTTTGCATTGTGGCTGTGTAAGAGTGAAGCTTGCTGGTTGGCTTGTGTTCATGGAGGGGTGGGGTAGAACATAGGGTGGATATGATATGCCTCGCTGACTGTAAGTACAGTTGTAGGATGAAGTGACACATCCCTGGCGTGCCAGTGTCTGGGCGGGCCATGTGGGGGTGGAGAGTATCGGTGGCTGAGAAGCAGTTAAAAGCGTTTGGTCAATGCTATTAATATCTTCAAATCAGGTGAACGGGTGCCAAAATGGCAAATCCAAAAGAAAACAACATGGAAATCACCAAAGTTTGTTATTTATATTCTTTCAACCATTGTTATATTATTGTAACTGAAATTACATGGAGAAAAAATATTTCCAAAACAACTTACTGTAATATTAAAAGGACATAGTGTTACTTCTGTAAATAACTGCCAGTAAGAAATAATTAAGTTTATTTTGATACAGACTGCTCCAACATTCTACATTTTACATGTAGTTCTTTATCAATAAACATATCTGATGAAGACTGTGTCAAATGATAACCAGAAATATGTCATTTTCATGCTTCCATGGGCAATTACACCATCAGTGAAATTAGAAATTTTATATTTTTGACCAATTCTAAGGTAAAGGTAAAAGGTGTTGTGGCAGCATCACCTACTGGTTTGTAAAACAAAATACACACACTCCACATAACACCATTAAACTGTTGTTGTTTTTTTTTATTGTAGTTGCACTATATTTTCATTCTCAGTACAAGCCTAACAATTCAGAGTGATTGAAAATTCATGCTGGAGTTGATATGCAGTGCTTTCTGACTAAATCCCCCAGCACTTTAATAAATATACAGTGTCTATTTTATATCTAGTGGTAAATGCTTTAACACTGATCCGAAAGTAACACATGGTACTACATGTCTATACACAAATAGGAAAGAAAAAAAAAAACACAAAAATGACTGTACAGACCTCACTGAGGATAAATAACAATTGAAAAAATATTGGAATGTCCTGCCAATACAAGATACGCTTGTTTTATTTTTAAAATATAAAGGGGCTCTTAGATTTGACAATAATAAATACATCACCTAAACACACTTAAATCTTTTAAGAATAAATTATCTTATTCTGTCCGTGGAAATATTAGGCCAAATTATACATCATTTACAGTCAGAAATGAAACCTTGCCTTAAAGCAGACGTCAGGTGATTTGTGTAATTTTTGTGATGTTAAAGGTTTTCCCAGTTTAACACGACGAGGTGCCACAACCATGTGTTAAAGAGCTTAAACAATGTTGCTCTGTGGCACTTTCAAATTCAGACCAAAACCTGTTTTTGAGTAATTACTGTACAGTTTTGTTTGTTGTGATTACTAGCACAAAAACTACACATTTCACCTTTACAAAAGGAAAAAAAAATTATGAAAAATGTTTTGATATGCAGTTTCATGGGTTTAGATGACATACTCAGGCATATAGTAACACACACACACACAAAATAATTTTGGGTTGCCTTTTAGTGACCAGTTTACCATCTATGGAATGTGATATGAAAGCTTGAAAATGTCCACTGGACTCATGGACCATAAAGAATGTTACATGACAGATGAAAGACATACTGTAACACAACAAATAAATAATTTGCTTAACTTTCCTTGTCTCACTTTTTTCCTTCGTTGCTAAATATTAAATCTATTTAAATAGTCAACTCTACCACCACCTAAAGGCTAAAATTTATTTTAGGACATTAAAGAAACATTGGAACATTTCACACTATCAACAAGAAGTTTTGTAATATTTTGTTTCGCAATTATTGCACTTTCAAAGAAAGAGAAATCCTTCAAATGTTTAATACTCACATCACCTTGATCCTTCATAAATACATTATGCTAAGAACCTAAAACCAAAGTAAATTTTTTTATATTATTGCAGATTTCTTTTTAAGGGTTTGGATAAAGAGACCAATTCAAGGCTTGCTGTTGCAAATGGAAACAGGCAAAAACGAACATAACATCTGAACATACAGGAGGAATAGCAGCAGGCAATGCAGAGGTCAGATCAACCTCAAGAAAATTTAAGAAATTAATACAACATAGTGGTGGCATTCCAAGTCAGGAATAATATTTACGAAAGAGCACTCAAATGTTGTTGTTGCGTATTTCCTATGCACAAATACCACATAGCTGTTTGTGCTGTTTGTTTTGGTTATTTTCTCTTCTTGCAGAAGAAGTGGTTTGATTGGTTGGGTCAAGATTAGGGTACATGCATAAGACTTAGTGGGGTAAAGCTACCAGGATATCTACATAGTTGACAGGAAAGAAGCCAGATTGCCCATTGATCACTCCTTCATACCAGTTGTCATCAATCTTGCTGGTTAAGGTGATGATGTCACCTTCCTTGAAGCCTAGCTCACCCTCATTTTCTGGGTCGAAATCATAAAGTGCCCGACAGCAAGGCTGGTCCATTGGAGCTAAAATTTTAACAATAAAAGATTCTTCACAAGACAGAACAAAAAATAAATAAATAAATAAATTTTCCTTTTAATAGATTTAATTCTATTATTGGCTTACCTGGTGACCTGGAAGGGCCACTGTGTCCAATATTCCCATTGTGGTTCTCACTGAAATCCATGGAAGTACGAGGTTTGGGGATATACTCTCTTCTTGGCTTATTAGAAGCCTCTCTAATTCTGCTTAAAAAAAATAAATAAATAAATCAACAATGAATGAATTTTTTGTTTTAATTTACAAAAAAACATTTAAAAATTTAATAATTGATCATTCATACCACATGGATTCATCAGTTTCATTTAAGAAATGTTCCACCAAGCCTAAATGCAATTGTTGTTGTTTTTTTTTTGTTTTTTTTGCGTATTTTAATAGTCAGACGCCACTACAGGAAACTAACGTGCTGTACCACACCACACCTATCGAGAACGGTAGGGGTCATTCACACAGGATGTTTTTGTGTTCAAATACAGATGGAGTGCAACAGAATGGAACTGAATGGGGTCCCTGTGTGAAGTTAAAAATAGTTCTGTACATCTAGTCTCTGAAAAAAAGTGACATTCTTGATGTGAGATGTGATGCAACACAGCGAGATGAACCGCAACACCCAGGTGCAGGTGGGCTCTGACAGATTGGCAAACTACAAAATGGACTGCTATGAACTATAGGCTTATGAATTGAATACAACTGAAATAAAACAAACCTACAAATCATCTTTTTTTCAAATGAATACATTCAGTGCATTCATCCTCCATAACAATTCACAACATTTTTAAATTGTATTCATTTGAAGGCATTTCTCAGCAAAGTAATGTGCGATTAATTACATGATGATATAGTATGTGACGAAATATTTGTAATTCATTTAATTTCATTTTTCTAATTGATTACAGAATCTAATAAAACACTTCAAACACAATCTGTAGTTGACATGTTTAAGAGCTAATCATTTGGCAATTTTTGTTATGGGCAAAAAAACCCCAATATACCTCAGTTTCAGAAATGATATGTATGCAATCGTCTAAAACTGTACAAGTAACATGAAATTAATAGTAAAATAGATTTTTATAAACATATTTGTAACTTTTTAAAAACGGATGCCTTAAATAGCTTTTTCGTAACAAGGGAATGTCCACTCAAACATTTAGACTAGATTAGGAATTTTTACAAAATACAGACCTGTCCTCTAACTTGCTTGACAGCTGCTGAAGGATCTCTGTGGACTGTCTATGGTAATTCACTTGAGCTTGGACCAGAGCAGAAAGTTGACTCACTTGTTCAATCTGCAGAAACACAGTTAGAACATCAGCGTCTATCATGAAAGCAAACAACGCCTTAATAATTGCATATGAAGACTACCAATGGCTACATTTACATGCACCCATATAATGCAGTAAAGGCAGCACTGAAGTACTGAAAGCTTGTGTAAACACTGTGATGATGATTACGGTCATATTTAGAGTAATCATAAATCACAGTTAATGTTAAGTATTGCGGTTTTGATCTGACTATACGCTCATGCATGGGTTCAAAAACATGCTGGAACAGAAGAAGCCACACTTTATTGGCATCATGTCCATTGATGTTCGGAAATGTGCCTGAAGTGTGTCCATGCTAGTGTTTCCGACCATCAGTAAAACACATGATGTCCGTGTTGTGTAAAGCGAGAAGCATGAACTCAGTTTCCTGAGCTCCCCAGGAGTATGGCTTCTACAAAATGAGGGAGACCGTGTACCCTAGGACTGGCGAACAGGTCCGTGTACGCAGGAATGCTTGAAGGCTGCCTATTTTAAAGCAAAAACATCACACCTTTTAGAAAATAATGGCAAGGATCATGTAAACGGGACTAAAAACGTTTGCCCATGTCATATAAACATATTGGCAGTAATCAGAATTTTAACCATGTAGACATAGCCATTGTGTAAAATTAACTGATTAATGAAAACAAGTGAATCCTGCCACTTATTGTGGTTTATTGCTTCAGAATAAAAGGAAAAGGTGTAGTGGACATTGGGACAGATAAAAGTAAAATGAAACTCTACAGACGCATGAAATGGATTGTGAAGAAGGGCAAGCACAGGTCAGGTCACAGATCTTACATCACTCTCCAGAAGGTTAAACATGCTTTGTTCGGCAACATCCTTTGAGTCATCAAATTTCTCCAAGGCCTGTTTCATCTCATCTTCAGTGACTTTTCCTTGCCTTTTCTTCTTATAGTCAAAGTCCAACCGTCGCCCTTCCAACTTTTTCAAGTGATGCTGTCGTAATAGAAAAACATACAATGTTCAGTTACTGACCTCGATTGACACATTCAGTTATACTCTATTAACAGCTGTGACAATAAAGCATTATGATAACACCACCACATACTCATAAATATTCCCACTGTAATGTAATAAAATCATAATAACATTTAAATATTACAGGCTATCCTATTAACTGTATCCTCAACTGAAGTTTATCTAAAATCCAAAACTAAATATCAGTGGCTGACATGAAAGAATCATTAGTATTTAAAGAGCTCACACATACATTTGTATTGTTTATATTCACTTCAAATACTGTTAGTATAGCAACACAGTTCTGATTTTTTACGAACATTTGGGTCTCCTTTTTCTGACCTTGGAATTAAGTGAGCTATTTTTTGCTGATGAAAAGAGATTTAGCCCTTTTTCCCCTCAAGCTGATTCCAGAATATTTTATTAACAGCCCCATCCGTCATCCAACAACCTCTTCATGAAACAATCCACACTCAAATCTGCCACTGAAACTGTTAAGGTTGAAATGAAAGAGTCAGTGACACTGTAACTGCTTCACAGGAGTGATAATGTCTTCTTTAAAATTCCACTATGACAAAAAACCTATGACAATGACTTAATTTGAATGCAGTTCAGCACCATGTCAGAGCTTTTAAGTGTCAGGTTAGATTGGATTGTAGAAGGTTAGAGTATAAGATAGATTTTTACACTGAAATACCACATGCTAAAGGAACTTTTTCCATTAAGAGGTCATAAGACAAAATAATGGAGGGGTAAGCATTGCCTTGCATGATGACTGGTCTAATTCCAAAGGTACTGGTTTGGGGGAGAGCGATCTCACCTGGATTTCTTTTAGGTCTTTATCATGCATATTCTGCATGGGATCAATAAAGTTCTGCTTGACCTCCATGTCTAGAGCATCTTTAACTTCACCTAGCTCTCGCATGGCTTCTCCAACATCGATCAGAGCAAGACCTGTAAAACACAAATGCACAATATATCTCTCTGTAATATAGCTGTATATTTTAAGGACAAATCAGTGAGAATCCAATGCACTGAATGAAGTATTCAAATACTAACACAAAAATAATAGATCTGGTTATGGAAATGAAAGATTTCTGAATCACAATTCTTTCCTGCTAATATGCTGCAAACAGTCTGTCACTATGCACCAATCAGTGAATACATTATTTACATATCCTCAAGCTTCGTGTGATTAAAAAAAACAAAAAAACACAATGAGTTTTGGAATTGCGAAACCTTTTTGTAATTAAATCTGATTACTCTACCAATTAAATTTCATTTAAATTGCAGGCAAGCAAGCAACGTGCACAAAAGATTAAATCGCTATCAAGTGCTAAGAATGTCCGGAGATTACTTTATTATAATGGGAGATTGAGAGCAAGCATCTAGGTTTTGTTGAGCTGCTTTGTTAAACTGCTCTTTACATGCACCCTATAAACTCATTTCTTGCATCATAGACAGCTTCATTTATTATAAATGAGGGCATTCTGATTTATCATGCTGCACTCTCCATGTGTTGCAGCCACAAAAACAGCAACTACATTGTCAAAACAGTTAGGATTGTGGTTGTGGGTCATTGATAACCTTGTCATGGGCCAGATTTTGCCTGCTGGCAGGATATTAAGCATCCCTGCCAACCACATTCCTAAAATGGTTCAGTTGTAGTGACATCAATCCAACAGAACCAACCAACAAATAAAGCTGTATCATAATTAATAATAGGAAACAAGTTATGTAAAAAGCAGCAGTGTCTGATTCTGTAAATGAGCAAGCACATTACTTATCTCAGTTGAAACCAAAGAGTGCCTCTTTATCTTAGTCTAATTGTTCTTCTCTTGACTCCCACTCGAACTGATCAATTATAGTGGGAATGACAGATACATTGTACGTGCAACGACAGCTACAGAAAAAGCCACAATAAGCCCACAGAGATAACCTGCCAATCCATCTTGACGCATGATAATGAACAACTTAAAAAGTTGTACTCTAAGCAGTGAGAGGATATACTTCAAACAAAATTATAGAACAAACTGGAATTACGTAATTTTAAACAAAATTATGCCAAAGAAGTTCGTTTTCAAGTTCATTTTGGGTTCGCTGTTCTTTCAAAGCAAATTTAAAAATGTATACAATAAGTTTTTATGAAACTTACAGGTTACATGCAAGTGTATACATTCATCTACATAAAATCAAACGAAGAACGAAAAAAGAACTTTGTTAGAATTATTGTATGAAGTACTTTTTTTAAATAGCCATTTCATCAAAAGAGCTTGTTGATAATAATGATTTTGGAATTAGAGTTGTGTATGTTTATAGCAAAGCTAGCATTACCAAAGCTGGATTCCTCCCCGAGTTCCCTGCCAAACTTTTGCATGGACTCTCCAAGGATGACTTCAGTCTGTGTGTAGCCAGGACCTTTATCTCCACCACGAATTTTAGACATGGAGCTCATCATGCTCATTTTGGCACGAGTTGCTGAATAAACAACAAGAAAAAAAAAAAAGTTATGTACATTGTTGATACTTCCATTTTTTTTTTAAGCTAGGGCTATAGTATTAAAAATTGTTATTCACATTCACCTGGATTGGGCTGTAGGTACTCCGTTGTCTTGGTCATAATGTCCATCACCGCTCTTGTGGTGACGTCAACTTTCTATGATATGGCAAAGATGAAAGCATGAAAAAAAAAAAAAATGCTATTATTTATGTTACCAGCAAGGCTATCTTCTTGGACAAAACAGAATAAATCACAAAAGTCAAGCAATAAACTACACAAAAATAAGATTCACTCTTATTACCTGAATGCAATGAAAGAATTAAACATTGCACATAAAGGAAACATCTTTCATGAAAAGTTATTTTTCCACCTAGTGTTATCTGCATACCTGCTAATAATAATATTAATATTATAACATTAAGTGCTCTAGAAAGGAAATTTATTAACTGCACTAACTAGATTTATACACCATATAAATGGTTCCTAATTTCCTCCATTCTGTCCTCCATCTTTCCATCCTACAGTTTTTTTTATCTTTATAAGAGACTTTCTAAAATACACATTTATAAACTCACTCAATTTATTCTCACTTAATTAGGCGGCGCTGGAATTTTGTGACCTAATTACACCTTCCAAAATTAGAAACTAATAAACAACCAAATGCTCATTACTATGCTTCCTGAACGAGAATCACTTCTCTTTACAGTAGCAGGAGACTTACCTTTTCCATTTCCATGAAGTCTTCATCTAATTTAGTTCCCTCTGCCCCTCCGACCTTCTCACTAACTTTCTGCAAAATAAGAAAGGACAGTTTTAGGTTTAGTAATTCAGGATTTTGTCCTGAATAATATATTTTCTTTAAAGCTTTTTCCTTTTCCTTCAGATTTTCCACAGACCCCTTAGCTTGAAACTTCCTTCTCTTTAGGACATACACACAACATCATGTGTGGACCACAGATTTAGTCCAAACACATCTTAAACATTACTGTTGTACACTGATGCAATATAATGCATTAAAAAAACAACAACAACAACATAATGAGAAAAATAAGGTCACTGTAGAATATCAAGTAGAATTTATTCATAAGAAACATCTTTCATTATTTGAAGTCTGAATATGTCATCTAATACATTGGTTCTCATCCTTTCACTGGACTACCCTTAAGAGTACACAAGGGACTGACTTTACAAATTTTACAGGTAGAAATGTTTTTTGTTCACAATTCTGTATTTTGGAGTCAACAGTCAATATTCAAGTCAACTGGTTATGAGTCTAGGTCAAATCCAAAGTTTAGATGCAGCTTAAAGTCTCAGACTCAAGTTTCCATCTCTGCAATAAAACATTTTATGGCAGAAAAGTAACCAAAGATTGGCACAATATAGTACTAGAAGGTGTATGGTATGTACCGGTTGTCAGCAATACGAGCTACCATTAATACAATGCAGAACATTTAGTGTACTGGACACTTTATGTTATTAATATAGTAAATGCTTAAAAATAGCATCTCAGCAGAAAGTGAAATCAACACATTAGTAATCCATTAGTTGAATTTGATACTAAAAATAACCAAAATATAATTAATTACACAGCTACATAATTACATCAGTTATTTAACAAACTATGCTGTTCTTTGCTATTAGAAATAAAACCATTATCAATGCAGCACTTTATTCCAGGCCATCAAACATTTTGTTCCTGAAGACTTTGTACATCTACAAATACACAAAAATTAAAGACTTGTCATGCGTCAGTGCCACAGGCTTTACTCAAAGTTACAACCTTAATCAGAACACCTTCTTGCTCTAGACTGAGCTGTCACTTTAAGAAGATTTGAGGGCAAAGATATTAAGACATCCTTAGAGACTGAAAGATCATGACTGCCAAGCAAAAAATAACTTAAAATTGCAAAATAGCAAATTTCATCCACAGACATTTTAGGAATATCTTCAGTACCAATGAGATACTACAAATCTTATAGTAATAAAAGAATCAAGGGATTTTGATAAAGTAAACTATATAGAATTAGAGAAATAAGAGTCAAACATGCTTAAAAGGCATCTAAAATCAAAGTGCCAGGTAAACTGTAGAGCAACACAGAGTATAAGTTAAATTATGACTGGGCCAGTGGAGACTGACTGCTTTCATTTAGTATGGTTTGCTGAAGTTGATGTCTTAAAGTATTGAAATGCTTTAATTTACTGTAAGCTACTTTTAACTTGACATGCAATAAAAATAATGTAAACGTGGACATATATTAGATAAGCAGTTACATTAACAGACCTAAGTTTAATAGCTCACATAAACATCAACGATATTATAACAAATTTAATTCCATAGGTTAAAGTGAAGTACATTAAATATTATGCATTGATTGTACTACTTAAACACATGAAAAGAATTTCCTACAATTCAAAGAAATGAATGGTTAACTTTAACTACAGCTACTTAACACATTATGAATTAAACAAATTAATTTCAGAATGATTCAACAATGAACTTCACTTTAATATAAAAGATGATCTTTCATTTGGGTGAACTTGTTGTCAATTAATTACCTGTCGAGATCTGGCAGTTCGTAAATGCATTTTCAATGGAAAGCATTGGATGTTTAATCTCTGACCCAAGACATTTCATTAAAAAGAAATGAACATAAATCAAGATACAGATGGATGACAGCACCATACCAGTCTCATATTTAAAATGATTACTGGCCTACTTTTCCTAATTCATAATTAATCCTAGTCTGGTACCGTTTAGGGAGTGAAAAAGTAAAGTAAGGTACTAAAAATGAAGGTTTATTTGATACATGCTGACTACCATGTATACACACAGAAATAGTTTTTAATTATTTAAATGCTTATTTGCAGATTTTATATGCAATTAGATGCATGCCACATTTCAAAAAGGACTATCCTGCACTAGTATAATGTAAAAAAATATAATGTAGAAAATAATAATTTATTAAACAATGACTAGAATGCCTTGCAGCAACCCTATTATAATTATACAGGTTTAAACATCCAAGGAGAAACCTTTTTTTTTTTTCTGTGAATTGTAGCGACTTTCTATAGACCATTACTTGGTCTATAGAATACTGACCAAATATTATCTTTGTATCCTCCAGTTCTACCCCTACCAGAAACAATGTTTGCATTGTTACGCTTTCAAGATTTCATATTTTTTTTGCTCATGGGGAATGTAGGCAGGTCCGCACAATATCAAATATTTCAGTTTTACTATCAATGTGGGCACATTTGGTCCCCACAGTGTAGCATAAACAAGTACACACACACACTCCTGCCTGGCCAATCATTCAAGAAGCCAGGAACAATGAAAAGAGAATATATCGTATGCTCATAATAGCATAAACCCTGATAATACAATCAAAGGCTTTTACTCCGAGACCACTTTTTATTAAAATACATGGCCATAACGGTCTCAAAATACAATTTCAAAATAATAAATTTGAATGATTAAATAATGCTATCAATTATTTTAAAAAGGCAGTGTTTAATGCTGTCCCCTTAAGAACAATGTGCTTTTACTTTTAATTATAATACCCATATTTAGTCATGTACAGTATGATGATGATTTAGGGAATTAAAATAAAACTATCTAATCTAATAGCCCCCAACATATTTTCTTAAATGACACTGATGTAAAATATCAAATCAACTTTTCTATTTGAAACTGTTCATTTACAATTTAGATGAATAACTTACTTATCTTTAGTATACGGGCAAATATACAGGTCCTTTTAAAAAAAAATTGCATATTGTGATAAAGTTCATTATTTTCTGTAATGTACTGATAAACATT